>VWZZ01006771.1:316984-343802 GCA_013399095.1 Psophia crepitans
GCAAAAAAAAAAAAAAAAACCAAACAAAAAACCCAACACAACACAAACAACACACCATAGCCTGGCTGGTCCCAGAGAATGAGCTAGAGTTTTCTCTCTCAGATTGAGGACAGGGAGGGGATCTCTTGCAATACGAATATGTAGAAACAAGGAACACTTGCAAGAAACTTGCATTCTCCAGCAGCAGCTTGGGGCAGGCTGCAGCCAGAAGAAACAGTATCTCCACAGTATGTCCTATCACACGGCAAAGCGTAAGCTCTTGATGAGCCCGAAATCGAAAAATCATCACACACACACACACCCCAAAAAACTAAATAAAGCTGTAGACACAACCAGAGATTTTTATTTCAGTCTTGCCCACCACCTCTTCTTCTCCCAGCCCAAACTAAGCTAATTACTAGCCTCTTTTCCCAAAAAGGCTAGCTACTTCTTCATTCCTGCAAGTCAGCCCCCCTAATCCCTCTAATTGCTTGATTGATTAGCATAATTAAGTTGAACCCAGAGTAATTGCTCCTGACCTGCCTCTACTTGGAAGAAACAGCCTCCATTCTCAAGTTGGGAATGGACTTGTGTGCTGGCAAGCATGTCTGCCCCCTCCCTGATGTGTCTGTCAGCCTGGTAAAAGACAGGAGCTCTTCCTATGGACCACGCTCCACTGCCTACCTAAAGCAGGATGCTAGGCTGCTTTTTGTAGGCTCTTGCCATGAGTAAATGTACATCACTAAGAAACAGCTTGGCAGTAAAATGGTCAGAGCAGCAATATATGAAAATCAGTGTCTGGCTGCACTTGGCCAGGATTAGCTCCATCAGATGAAGCACAATTCATGCTAATTTGTCACTGCTGCAGCCAGCTTCCCTACCTCTGACATCCTACGGGAGCAGGGATTACTGTTGAACTAAGAGGATCATCTAAAACCAGCTGTGGTCTACTCCAGGAAACAAGTTTTACACCCAAATCTTTATAGTCCAGTGTCTCCTTTTGTGATTTTTTTTTTTTTAAAGCCAAGCAGAATTATTGGGATCTCTTATTTTGATCTGCATAGCTCAAGGCCAGGTAATTTTGGCCAGCAATTTCTGCACTGACTTCATTCATTTATAATTGCCTTGGAAAGCCACCTGGTACCACGTTATTCTCTGCTAATAACTATTTTTTTCACACCGATCAACTACTGAGGTGTCAAATAACTCTGTGCTGTCACACTCGGTGGCTCTGACTTTAATCTGTGCTCAGACCACCTTGCTTTAGTGTGGAAAACCAGCTGAAGTTGTACTTTACCCACAACTCCCGGTTCCCCGGGTTCAAGGCACCTGCAGCAATTAGAAGCACCAGAAACAACAGGTAGGATAGAAATATCCAAATTCCATTAAAACAGAAGGCTCCTGCCTGTTTTTTACAAGTCAGGACGTAGTGGAAACTGAGAGACCTTGTCTTTAAAACCCCAGCTAACACATGCTGTGTGGGTTACAAAAGAGAGTTCAGGGTACACTGATATATCTCAGAGGGTTTTCATGGGGTTGGTTTTTTGGTGGTTTTGTTTTTTTATTATTTTCTCCTTCCTGTGATAACCTTTCACCCCAGGCTTTGTGCTCTTTGTGTGTTTATCAGCAAAGCACATCCAGATGCCCTTCAAGGGAGAAATGACTCATACCTGACTCACAATCGCTCAAGCAAAGCTGCAACCTTTAGTTCATTTCCTGGGAGAAGCATCTGTTAGATTCATCTTGGAAGATTAAGCATTTCTCACTGTCATTTTACAGATGGAGGCATTTGTGACTGGGCTGAGGAAGGGTCAACCGATTCTCCGCAATGGATGGAAAACAAACTTCTTTGGGCAGTTGAAGCAACGCGCTGAGGACAGTGAAGACGTTCTCTGGCAAGTGCTGCCAGCCCTCTCCCTGTACATAACTCTCGCCTTGCAGAAGGACCTCTGCTTTTCCCGTGCGCCTTCAGAAAAGATCACCCTTCCCATGACGAGTGTGCAACTGTGCGAAGCAGGCGGCCGGCACGCTGCCTGCCCACGTTATCCCTGCGCTGCCACTGTCCCTCTCGCTGGCTGATTAACTGCTGCTCAGGAAATGCAAATCGCCCCCCAGTCCCCGCTTCCCTCCCTCACAGCCCTAAGTGTCCTGTCTGGCAATAAATAACAAACCCATTAGGAGGCCACTGCAGAAGCCACCGTGTTTCACTGAGCTGGCGACTTTTCCCTGCCAAAGGTTTCCCAGCTGTTTCTGCACAGCCAAGGGCCCCCTCCTAACGTGACTTTTCATTCCCAGAGGGCAAAAAGGATCAGATCCACCAGGCACATCAAACAAGGGCAGTGCTGAAAATCTTTTTTTTTTTGCTATCTTCCTTTGAAGAAGCCTTAGTTCCTCTGTAGGCTCAGATTTGCTTCACATAACTTTAGAACTCCAGAAACTACTTGTACCTGTCATCTATCCCACCTTTTCTTTAAGAAACAGAGAGACCTCGTGAGCTTACTGCCTCATCCTTTAGATGTCCAAGTCTTCAGACCAGAGGGGAAGATTGCCTGTTCCTCCCCACGAGGACTTGATCACATGGATGTTTGTACACAGACATCCCAATAAGCCCAACCCTGCCACGGTATATGGCTTTGCTTTCCTCCTTATGCTTCCAAATAGCATGGAAATGCTAATAACGATGTGTAGCCCTTGGCGTGTACATTCCGCTGCTCACCACTGTCTCCCTTCTTGGCTGAATAATCACAGATAATTCACTTGTCTGGATATGACTCACAGCTACTTTATTTCACACAAAGCAATTTCTAATTGCATGTTGTATGTCTGTGTTATGAAACCCAGCGCTAACTGTTATTACAAAATTAGCGCAGAAAACTTGAGGGGAAGGAAAACCACAGTGAGAAACTGAGTGACAACCCACAAAGGGGCTGGCCAAAGCTGCGTCAGGTTTCCCATCTGTAGCACAGCAAGCTTTTCCACACAGACCTGAGGACTTCCTAGCTGCTTACACAGTAATTTAGAGGCAGCGAGACAACTGAGGTCTGTCTTCCTTTACCCCCAGATAGGTTGAAAATATTTTCCCAACAGAATACAGTGGGGATCTGGTCTGGCTCAGCTTGTCCTTGTAGTTGGGCTCAATGAGCTTCACAGCAACGCCGACGCAGAGCCACACGTGGCAGCTGTGAGCTACCAGGGAGGCTGGTGCTGTCCTCTGCCAGGTGGCCCACTTCTCATGGCACTTTCACAGGAGTGCTACGTGCCTCTGAAAGGGCAGGCAGGCAAACAGAACGTATCATGGCTGCAGAAAACCGACCTGGCAATTTTTCACATTTATGGGTAGGGCCAAGTCAGGAACATATGAATTTTCGGTTTTGCTCAGACCCTAGCTCCGTCTGCTCCAGTGACCTCCTTCATTGCCAGGCACTCTGGACAAGGTTGGATAAAACCTGGTAGCAGGCAGACAAGGGATAATCCATCCCACGGGCTAAATTTTATGCCCATTTCTAATGCAATGTCTAAACTGTTAAATAAAACCGAGGCGGGGAGAAAGGTGAACTCCAGAACCCCGATCATCCAAACCACCTATGCAATCATACACAGCAGGTATGATTTCTGTCCATATCAACTGCTTCTGTCCCCAGGACACGGTTCAAAGGACAGCACACAGCAGTGACCACTCCCAGCAGCTATACGGGCAAGGTCAGTTTGGGCTCTGTGACCCTATACGTTCCTCTGACACTGTCCCAGCAGGCTGTACTTCCTCACAGCCCTACATACCACACACTCTCAATTTTGTGCTGTTGTTCTTGGATGCTGCAACACATCCCCACCATTACTTTGAACTGGAAAAACACCCTCACAAAATGAATACAGGCATGTCTAGCTACCCACTAAGGATGTATTTCTTCTCTAAATATCGACAGCAAGGCATGGGCAGAATGATGATCTCAGGGCAAATTATCAACCATCCATCTGCATCCATGAGGACTAAAAAAAGATCCCAACTCTGTGCAAAGAAGGGTGCTGCTAGATGCTGTGAGAAAGCACCCACAGGCAACTGAGACCATGAAAGGGGGAAGAAATGCCAAACAAGACTCACCATGCATGCTGGGGAGGCAGATTCTTAGCAGCGAGGAGTGCTTAAACACCTGGACAAATTGCCAGAGGGCACAGTGTTCTCCATCACTATCAATATTCATACCAAGATGAGACATCTTCTGACAAGGAAATCACAGCTCAGCCAGAAGTTTTCAGGCACGAAGCAGAAGGTATCGGGTGGGAGTCACCGATCTGTACTATGCAGGTGGCCAGCCTAGAAGAGTTAATGGTCCTTTCTGGCTTCAGAGCCAGAGGAAATATTGTGATTTAATCAAGCACAGAAAACCCACATGGGCAAAGGCTCAGCTCTGGAAGACTGCCAAGTCCCTGCAGTTGGGCTGCTAATGAAGTGCCCGGTCCTTCGCTTGCACCATTGGCAATCAGAGGAGCCGGTCCCAGGACCACAGAATAGCACAGGTGCTCAGGATAACCAGGACTTGAGCTGTGAGCAACCAAAGAAAACAAACAGGATGGATGTGAGGCAGACTTTGTGTACGCAAGGAAAGCAAAACGTAGGGGCAGGGCTGAGTGATCATTCAGGCCCACAAGTGGAGAGGCACGGTGGGGAAACGGGCATCATCTTTCCTCAAGTACCTCTTCGCCAAGCCCCGTGATCCCCTCTGGCTTCATTCATCTAAAACACAAGAATATGAATGAGAAACCCTGCCAAGCGGAGAGGAGGAGGGGGAAAGGAGGAGAAAGGATTTCATGCTACCAGGGCAACCGTCACCATGGCAACTATTTAATTAATGAGCTGCTGATGAACCCGACCAATATGGTTCTAGTGAAGTCATGCTGTAGTAATTACCAGAGTTTCATTCATCCTGTCCTGGCGGGGGCTGCGCAGGCAGCCTGGAGAAGCCTGTGAGCTCTGACAGACGGCAGAGAACAGCTTGCTGAATCAATGGAAGGAGAGCGCGTGCCTGGGAGCGTGCTCCATTACTCCTCCGAGCCAGCTCCCTGGGCACTCGAGCACGGAGACCGCATGCCGTCCAATCCATCTTACAGTCTCACATTGCCAAAGGGCAACCCAGCTGGCCTCCTGCCACTCACACAGGCAGCTTTCACAAGCAGGCTGCAGAGCTAGCTCTCCTCCTCCCTGCTATGCCTTCGACTTCCAGAAGATGACACAGAAAAGAAGCAAATGAGCAGGTGAATTGTCCTCTCTAGCTGGAGGATTTCTCTTCTCACACCAGCAGACAGCAGCGTAACAGCTGCATGGCCATCCCAAGTGGAAAAAGAGCTCCTGGTAAACACAGTGAGGTCTCGGGGGGTGCATATGTACCAGGCACTCTAAGGACAAGAGAGCTATTCTGTATGGAAGGGGGATAAATAAAACACCATAGATGAGATATGTAAAGCAAAAAAATACTGTTAAATGTGAGCATCACACCACTAGCCTGCAGTGTTACCTCCTCCACAAAGCTCCTCAAGCTTTGTGGGACATGGACATGATTTATGCTGATCACTAGGATAGAATATCTGTTAATATCATATGGTTATATTCAGTTGAAAGTTGTGGAAGTGTACAAACTCCTGCGCTGCAGGACATGCCCCTTTTTAGCACTTGGCTGCCAACAAGCCGGCTTTAGAAAACAGAAATAAGTCTGCCAAATATTTTCATGGCAACTGAGAAAAGTCACAAGGATATGCATCCCATTCACCCAAATCTTTGCTTTGCGCCCTGGAATTGCCACCACAATAGGAATAACCATACACTATCGAGAATTCATTGTACACCATACTGACCATCCTGGAGATCAGGGCCAAAAGCAGTGGGATTTATTTTCCCAGCCTTTAAACAAGCACACCTGCATCTGAACTGATCATCCAGACTCCTGTTATAATCAACAAATACACCCCTCTAGTAGTTTCAGGTGTCTATCCAAGGATAATTTCCTTCTAGAAGCACCCAGGCCTCCTTGTTAAGGACACAGCATCTACCAAATCAGTGAGTTTGAATGGAAACATGATGGGCCTCTGTAGACTAGAGGGACCTGTTCTGATACAACATCCTCATTCCTACTCTCCACATGAGCACTAAGTTGGCCTGAGTGAATGGTTAAATTCAGGAACATGGTTAAATACACCTGGCAGGGAAACATTTGTGTGATCATGTGAAATACCAAGGCACCATCTAGACTGAGTTACCTCTGAGAACAGATTGGCTAATCTTCAATTGTTTGTTACTTCAGGAGCACAGCAGGAGAGAAGAAGAGGTGTTAGTCTGGATCATGACTGCCTTCTGGGGTATCACATCCTATCCATACTCTGAAGAAACACATTTACATCACAGCCTAAGATGCAGATCACAGGGAAGAACCATCTTCCAGCACCCCTCCTTTCGCCAGCAGTTACACAGATACTACAAATACTGTCTGGATATATGGAGACAGATTATTTTCCATACCTCAGAGAGCTTCCATTCAGGTCACACAATATATTCAGAACCAAGCTGAAAGTCACCACATACACCTGAATCCCAGGGTCCTTTGGTATGTCTTGCACCAGCTGCCAAGGAACACCAGCTCTGCCTTCTGACACCATCACACACTTTCCAAAAAGTTTGGTTTTGAGGCTTCAATTTTCAGCAGTGTTATAAGCAGGGTCAGACACTGTATTTTGGATAAGTTGCTGCTGACAGGGCATGGAAACGTGCAACATCCCTGATCTCAGCAGCACATGGCTGCCTTTCTCTGCTGGCTAATAGGACATGACATCTTCTGGTTTGGGCTGCAGATGAAACAGGGAGAAGAGTTAGCCTCATCAAGGCACCTGTGAAGTCTGTTAAGAGGAAAATAAGAACGCTTCTCTGAGCAATTGCTTTTAATTTGCTTGGTCAGGCCAGCTGGGGACAGGATCCTAATCTGGCATCACTGAATCAGCCGTTATTTCTGTGGTGAAAAACAAAACAAAACAAAAACCCAGGAGAAACCCTTTGCCTATCTTCCAGGCTCATTCTTTACAGCATTTAAAAATGAGACAGCAGCCTCAAAATTTTCTCTTACAAAAAGTAAGCTGTTTCAGAAAATGAAAACTTTCTCATCAAGACTGGTACTAAAACACCCATGGCAAAGCACTTGCTTTGAAGTGGGAGCCACCAGGACCCCTCATAACCCAGCACATACAGGGTCTGCAACACAGGTCTGCCACTTTTTCCCCTAAAAGCCTTCTATTTATACTCGTCTTGGCAGGCTTGAAAGTACCTGCCAGATGGACAGATAACTGACATCCGGAAAAGACACGCCACCAGCTGCTGTTAGCAGGGCTGGGGAAGCGTGGGGGCTGGTTAATAAGAAACCACTTACTTCCTCATGGCTGCTAGCTGCCCGCTCCCCTCCTAGGGCTTAATGGAATTTGGAGAGAGTATTTCAAGTCAGGCCGCCTGTCAGCACACATATATATCAGAGGAGTCCCAGCACCTTGCTTGCACATCAAGCACAAGCTTTGTTTCCTCACAGGGAGCTTTGCTGGTGCACCCTCCCTCATCTCTCAACTTCCACACCGATTTGCACGGGGCAGGGTTTAACCATGGATGGTACTTACTGCTGATGAGCCGAGACCCATGCCAACGGACAGAGGGTTCCTTGGGTAGCTGACAGCAAGGCAGAGGCAGCTGTGCCCAGCAAAGGGGTAAGAGGAGAGAACTCGTTTTCACACTGCTCAGAAGCCGTGAGCCCTCAGACCACAGGCAGTCCTGGGTGGAAAGGCCCTGGGGGTGATGCTGGACACAGCTGAAGGAGCTGGCAGGGCACTTGCATTGCAAATAGAGCAAACCACGTCCTGACCTACACTGGATGAGCTGCCAGCAGAGCAAGAGGTGTTACTAAAAAAACATGGCAGCTCTTACTCACTGCAAGAGTCACAAAACTTTAAAATGTACCCATAGTCGGGATTTCTCTAACAATATCCCTGATTTGATGCTCTTTGTCAGTTTTGCTAAGATTTTCCCACCAGGCAACACACAAATTGTGTTTATTGACATCCTGAAAGATTTGTTACACCTTTCTGTATTCAGTTTTTGCAATTTCAAAAGCCAAACACACCCTCTTCCTTTCATTGCAAGCAGGGAGCCTGCAATAATCACGGGACTCCAGGAACTGGGGCTTTAAGACCAACTGCAACTTGTGTAAACCTCCTGAAAAATTCACAACTATTGTCCCCATGATTCTTTTAAACACAGTGGTTTGGCCTCTTCTCGCAGATAACTAGTGACAGGACAAGGGGAATGGCTGCAAGTTGCACCAGGGAAGGTTCAGGTTGGAGATGAGGAGAAATCTCTTCTCAGAAAGGGTGGTCGGGCATTGGAACGGGTTGCCCAGGGAGGTGGTGGAGTCACCGTCTCTGGGGGTGTTTAAGGAAAGGTTGGATGTGGTACTTAGGGACGTGGTTTAGTGGGTAATAGGTGGTGGGGGGCTGGTTGGACTAGATGATCCTTGAGGTCACTTCCAACCTTAATGATTCTATTCTATTCTATTCTCTTTTTTAACCTAAACCATAACAGGTAACAGCTGAGGCCATGTGGGCAGGCTGAACAACGAGGCAAAAAGCTACTGGCATTTTTGCAGTCTGTTGATCGAGAGGACCACTGGAATAAAGCCATGTGTTCCTTCATACTGCATCAGTATCCATAGTTGGATAAATGCCCTCACTTCTCCCTCAGCCTCCATGTCCCCATTTGTAAAGCAGCAGCGTGATGCCATCCTCTTTCATGAGCTCCTGAGAAGCATGATTTATAAAAGCAAGGGACTGTCATCCTTCTGCTCAAAGGGAAGGACCCTCGCCTGCACACAGAACCTAATTAAAGTGAGTTCAACCTGTGGATTAGTTAGCAGCTATTTTTGTTCTCTGAAAACCTAGAGGTAAAGGAAAGTACTCTGTTCTGATGCATTAACATGGCACTTATCTGTAGTTCATACGCTGCATGTTATTTCTATCTTATTAACACATTTGCCTGCAGAAGAAGAATAAATGAGAGCAAACAATTGTTTGGGTATTTCTTCTTCTGGACAATGTTATTTCACAGATCTGCCTCGTACTAATAGGATACGTAAGTGACAAACATTACAGCTCCTCCATGTCTATGATCTCATTTGTTACTAGAATAATTTCAGTAGCTCTGCTGAAATTGAAGGAGCTACCTGTAATTTAAGGGCTGGTGCTGAGATCAGCATCCACACCATGCAACACCAGTTACGGATGCCACCACTCCTCTACAGTTTTGCAGACATGTACAATTTCAACCAAGCATGCCATTTTTCTTTTAAAGCACCAGATCTTGAAGCCTTAATTTGTCCTTTTGTTCTCCTCTCTTTATTTTTTCCAGTCCATTTCAATCCCATTGAGTTAGAAAGAAGACTGAGACATTCCAACAGTAAGAGACAATTAACAGCAAATTATTTTTGATAGTTTCACATTTTCCCAGGCAATTTCACATCTCTGAAGGTGTGCTTGGGTTTGGAATTTAGCAATGCCAGACTAATTCTCTGAGCTTCTGCAAGCTGGTTAATCACTGCTGCTGCTGGCCCCTTGAGAGCAATAATTTTAGAAGCAGTGGCATCAGTATCGGACACACCAGACAGCCCAGTAATTCAACAAGGCTGATGATCATGCTCCAAAGTTCTCTGGGTCCAAAAAAACCCCAAAGCCACTCTTTGTCTCTCCCCAGATTCTACCTTGTCAAAGAGTTTATTTTAAATCCCTTCTCTCTGAGAGAGCCCAGGGCTCCATGAAAAATCAGGCACTGGCACTGATTTGAAGCATTGGTTTTGATAACCTTACTACACTGACGAAAGGGGACACGCAGGGCTAAAGCTCAGTAATTTCTCGTGGCTAGTTTCACTCAAACGATTGTGCTTTCCCTGCTGTATCAGCATGACCTTGAAAAGTCCTTGCTGAACTCCTGTTCTGTCAGAGTCCTGCTGCCCTTATTCATCTCCTTCATGTCCAGGAAGATACTCTGGAGACTGGAAGTAAAGGGCTCCTCATCCACAAGATGACAAGGGATGTTCAGGAAGGGCAAGAGCTGCCCCAAGTAATATGTTGCTGCCTGCTTGTTAGGGGAGTTGTAGAAAGATGTGGGTGATCACCAACAATGAAAGAACGGTTTTCTGGGAGTAGAAGCCAGAGGAATGAGATGGAGAAGGCAGATCCAGCCTCCCACTGAGCTGTATGGGTGGTCTCAAATAGGGATGGCAATGCAAGCCTCATTCGTGCTGGTGCCGCAGGCACAAGGGGATGAACTGCAAGGTGCAGGCAGAAACAACTCTGGAGGAGGTCAGGGCTTCTTCTGTTGTAGTATTTAGATATCTTAGCTGAAAGAGCTAGAGAATAGCTGTTTTTCTGCTGGGACAAAAATCACATTTTAAGGTGAGTCAGCTGCAAATGGGCCCCGTTGCTGAAGAATGCTGGCCTAGAAACAGAACCACGTTTCCAGTTCTCTTCGGTACGGCATGGCTACCGTTCAGACTTGGTCTGGTTTTACACTATTCCTGTGCTTCACGGCTGTCAGCATCACAAATGCTCAGACCTAACCTCTCATCCTATTGCAAACAGCCAGGGAAATTACAGCCTTCCACTACAGTGTCAGTCTGGGAATGATGAAGCAAGAGCCGCAGGTAGTCACCAGGAGTAGGACAAAACTGTTAAAAGTTGCCAGGTCACGTAAGTGCTCCACCGTCATTCACTTCAGCGTCAAATTTGCTGTAAGGCCATAATCTCACACGTTCTGTAACAATAACCTACATAATTGCAATTCTTGAAGACCTCTTAATGAAGAGAAACACTTAAAATTAATGCTTGGCCACTCGAGAAATTGGCCAGTTCATGAGGACTTTATTACTTTTAACATATTATCTTTCCCACATAAAGCTTAATTAATGCAATGAGAGAAGAGAGAGTAGCACAAGCAGTAGCAAGCCCAGATATGTCAGAAGGGGCAGCAAGCCACACAATTACCCCAGACTTGTCCTGGACAGAAACAGCTGATAGAAGGCAATGCCACCATACAGTCAAATAGCTAAAGATAAATTAAACCTATTTTTTAAATGGTTGAAATGTCATAGGCAATGTCCCTTACTCTGAGAGTTAACATTTCAAAACAGTCCAGTACAAACTAGGCCACAGTTGAGAGATTAGATATAAGTTCTGAAAGATTAGTTCATTTTTAGATGTATAGTGTAGCAGATCATATGATGAAGTGGAAAAAAAAAATAAATCTGAAATTCTCCAAGTTCAGGGTCTGGACATTCTGGTGAATTCCAGTCTTGTGAAATTTCCTAAACTTCTGGAACTCAACATAGAAGGGCATTCATCAGACAAGTTTCGGTAGCAGTTATTGATGTATTTATGCATTAATTATTTGCATTAGTCAGGTTTTTTTGTCAGTTTTGGCAATTTTGATATACGCTGTTGAGTATTTAAAGAAAGACTAAGTTTATATGCATTCAGTACACTTAATTTCATCACAGAGTACACAAGTTTCTTTAAAAGTCTACTCCTAATTGTGAAGGAAGTAACATCCCCTAACAGTTTTCCAGAAAAAGCTTCACATCCAAAATGATTTCTTGGTAAGTCACCAAGGAACCCCTCAATATGTCTTCACCCTTGCTGTAACAAAAAGACCTTGGCCGGCCCTATTTCTTTTTCTTGAGTATGTACCTCTCCCAGTTGGTCAGTAAATACCGGTGATTAAAAAGATGATTGCTTAAAACTGCTGTTCAACTTGATTTGGCTATGGCCTTTGTATAAAGGGTGTGAAAAGGCCCTTGTATATATGCATAAACCTGGAAGAGAGAAATAACGACCAAGATAAAACCATGTAAGCACAGAGATATTAAAGGCTAGCATGTTAAGATGGAACTGCTTTGAACAGTCACGTTGCTTCCTTTCCTTACAGGAGAGTTCCTGGGCAGAGAGCAGTCTGCCCTGAGCAACATCACCTTGTGAGGGGCTAAGGGCAGACCTGGTGCCTAGATCCTCCAGAGACTTCTGCCCATGATGAATCAAATTCTCAAGTTCTCCCAAGCGAAGTCGATGTGCTAACCCACTAGGAAATGAATGGTACATTTCAAATAGAGCTGAGTCTTCCCCTGAACAGGATTTACACAAAAAGTAATTCTTTTTGATGCCAAACTCTAAATTCACTTCAATTACTTGCTGTATGAAATTGCTGAATCCAGTGATTTATTGATTCAGTCTTAATTGTGACCTTATTTTCATCCTTGTCTTGTTCCTCTTTAATTAGTTTCTTGAAAATGTAGTAAATTAGCCTAATAATGTGCTTGATAAGCACATACTGGTCTACCCCTTCAAGTCATGATATGAGCCATGAACATTTGATTCTGCCTAATATCTAAAGCCCAAATTCACAAAGGCATTTAGGAGACTGAAACCATTGTTAACAGAAACTGCTCTCATTTATTTGTTTGTTTTGTTATTTATTTAAATGAAGCAATGCCTTTTGCAGCCTTCCCTGTAAAAGTGGGAAGCCTTCCCCTGCTGAAGGTCCAGCGAGCCCAGCATGAAAAAATTAGTGCTGCTTCATTCTGCACAGGACTCCCGCTTGCAGGTTAGTTGTGGTGGCAGTTGGCTTGCTGCCAGCCGTCACACACAAAGTAATGCCAGGGACTACTGCGCGCCCTGCGCAATCACACGCTGCCCTAGGAAAGGTGCAAGTTCTGAGGGGAATCAGTCCCAGCACCCATGCCAGAAGCTTCTGGTAAGCAGGGTCCACGACTAGCTTGTCTTCTTTCCACTTCACCACATCATCACCCAAAATGTTGGTTCCACTACCTCTTTCCAGGTATCTTCCTTACTGCATTGCACAAGTACTGTGTAGCAAGTCTCTGCATCCCAAAGACTAGGGACTGGCTAGGGCCATTCTGTGCTCACTGGGACCATCAAAGAGAGCATGGAACAGCAAAGCCCTGAAAACACCCTGTGCCTGCTACCATTTCCACCTGAAAAACACACCTCCTGTTCTGCAGGAAGGGGAGGATGCAAGCAGAGGTCTGTGCAGACATGCAGCCTAACTCCAGGCGCACAGCATCAGAAAGAGATGTTCAGTGAAGAGTGGTGTTTGTACACGTCCTTTACTCTCTGACTGTGCTAGTCTCTGACACAGGTTGTTTTCTGTGTCCAGAACAAACAACCCAAATCCATTAAAAAAAAAAAGAGGGGGGAAGGGAGAACAAGGTTCTTAAGGAGCTTCTTTAATGAACGAGAAGTCTATCAATTGCTCCCAGAAGAGCTGTTATCAAAGCAATGTGTATGTAACCACATAGTTTAAGTAATATTTCAAGAAGGGAGGGTGCTCATTAGCTTTTGTTCCAATTTGTAGTTTTCTAGTCACTGGAGAAACTTTCTGTCAAACACCCAATTCAGAAATAAAAATAGGCATCCAATGTTCCCTCCTTTTCCTATTAGTATAACTGCACTGGCACATGCTCCCCAAGGTAAATCCCAGTAAGATCTGCCTCTTCCCCCACCCCAAGTGAGTCCTTAGCCTCACCCAATTCTCTGTCTGCCTGACTGCCAAGTTGAAGAACAATTGTTAGCAGAATTATCCCCAAATGAGCACTGAACAGGAAACAGAGTTGATTAACTAAGGCAGAAAGATCTCCAAACCACAGCCAGGGTTTTCTGCTCTCTTAGAGCTCTGTCTGGCACCACTGTGAGCAGCCCCAACACATTCGCACCACCCTGGTGCAGAAAGGACCTCTGCTTAGCAGAAGGGAGTGGAAGGGGGTCAGACAGTGGGAAGCTGATCCCTAATGCAGGTACAAAAGTGAGCAACACATTTGTTACAGTCTGGAAATCCACATCCACACGCCCTGGGTACCATCACTTGGAGTTTTTAAATCCAGGTTGAGCTAGCACACACCTCTTAGGAAAATGCCCGACAAGGGAGTCTCATGGTCCAGACCACTGCAGTCCTCTCAGGCCTTCCAACCTCTTTCTATTCGGCCCTCACAAAGCACTATGGCCTCTTTTCCTCTTTTGAAAACTGTGTTTCTCATCCACATCATATTACCTTGTGACGAGAGAGCTCCTGATGTCCGTGGGCAGTGACCACAATCAGCCCTGGGCACTGGACACAAAGCCTCAGGCAGAGTCAGGAGTTTTGCCTTCCAGGCAGACTGACAAGGACAATTTAGCCCTTTATTACCATAAGCAAATGGCCATCTCGAGCAACTGAATGATCACGCCAAATACCATTTCCAATTTGTGACCCTTCCCGACAAACGAATCAATTACCGCTCCTGGCTGGGATCATTACACAGCCTTGTTCCCTTCTGCACTGTTTGCTCAGTAGTATTGCTCTGTGTCTTCATTAACTAGCAGTGATTTGGAAAGAAACAACCATAATTCATATTCCAAGAGTCATCCTCCCATGTACCCATTCACTCACCATTCCTAATTAAGTTCATGAAAGATTAATTCCTTAATGATTATGATTTGTAATGTTAATTAATTAGTTGCTTTTCCATTAAGCATTCAGAGGTTTCCAGCATTACATCGATTCCTTAATTAGCCTGTGGTGAGTGTGGAAAAAAAAAAAAGTGAGTAACCTGCTTCATTCTCTTTGTCCCTGAGGCAAATTATCTCCTGCTTGGTCTTCCAGTCCATCTCCTGTCCCACTCCACAATCCCTCTCCTGCACTGCTGCAAATGTACCTGCGTTGCTCCCTCATCTTCCTAAGAGGATAACAGAACCAAGGAACAGGCGCAGCTGACTCACATCACGCTTTCCTTTTGCAGAAAGTGCTTTGATATGAACCCTGCCTCTCTTCATGTTCCCCAGGGTGGGCAGACCTGCAACTGAAAAGCTGCCTGGCATCCTGCTACGCCAGGACAGCCCTTTCTATCATTTAGCTCGGGATGAGAATCCCAAGGACTGCTGAGCTCTGTCTGCTGCCAGCATCAGGACAGTACCTACACTGCAATTCCAGTTAGCCTGTCAGGAGCTCCCTGCAACTTTAGTTTCCAAGGCAAGTTCTTTGGCTCCTGGTGTTGACAAGCTTTGGGGGATGCCCACAGGTGGTTTGCAAGCTGTGCCCCAGTGGCAGCAACTGGAAGCTCAACCAGCCACAAGGCAGAGGTGGCACGTTAAAGAGAAAACTTTTAATTTCTCCAAAACTTCAGGGCAAAGCTCTAATTCTCAGCAATGCTCTTGATCTGGTGCATGCTCCAAATTTGGCACCAAATGAGCACAGAGCATAGGGACTGCCCTTCTAGCCCTCACTGAGTTTTGGGGGAGTCAAACCAATCCCTAAGCTGCTCTGAACTGCGGTTCCAGGCCCAAATTCCCACTGCACGTTCTGCTCCATGTCTGATTCCCAGCTGCCTCTGGAAGAGGCTTGCTGATATCTCCTAGAAACTGCAGAAGTGTCTGTGTGTCCATGTCAAGTATGGTGACCACGGGAATGGGCATGCAGAACACAGAAGGTACTGAAGAGACAGCTGAGGTGAACAGAGCATCAGTTCACTTTTGATGATTGTTGCACATCCATTTCACCCACAAACATTATTCTGAGACACACAGACAAGAGGCCTTTCCTTCCCAAACAGTCCTGTAAGCATAGCAGAGCTTGGGACTTCCCTCCAGCCCTTCTTGGCTCCCTTCACATGGCACATAAAACCTTGCAGCCGCTGGTCACCACCTGCTCAGACTCAGAGCTGGGAGCAACCAAAGACAGACAGAGCTGAGTGGTTAGGATACATCCCCGATGCCTTTACACTGTCACATTTAGAGGTACCCCTAAGCCTTGTTTCTCTAACACCAGCATTCCCAAAATAGACAGAAACCACTGCACCACACCTCTCTAACACAAACTCTGGGGGGAGGGTCAGTAACCCTGACCTAAGGTTGAAGATGTTTATAAGAGGTCAGAGCATTACAGCTGTGGAAGGGTCTCATCTAGGGACCCTGGCTTCAGCTCCATGTTTCTACACACACCTACTCACAGAAAGAAGGCTTCCCACATGCTGGGTGCCACAGGGGTGCTGCTCCACAGGCCAGGTTACTCCTTGCTTTTCCTGCAGGCAGTATAGCCACAGTCCTCAGGGGCAACCTCAGCATTAGCCACCAGTTTGCTTCCAGAGTCTGGTAGATAAATGTAGTAACGTGCAAGGAACTATTGGGAACCACAGTAAAACAGGGAGTATCTCCTCCTGGACAATAGGGTTCAATGCAATAGGGTGAAGAGCTTACATGGTGGCACTTACCAGCAAGAAAAGCTCCATGCTAAAGTAATATCAAATACATGATTAAGAAGCCACGACTTCCTTGTCCTTTGCATATGGAGATGCTGCCATCAGCAACTGGAGTTCATTCCCAGGCTCCGTACTGGTATTATTCTGTCATTAGTTACTGCACTACACTTGGTTCCTACAACAATCTCATAGCTTCAAGCCCTCCATGTGAAGCCCAAAGCCACCTGTACTAAGTAGAGCTGCTGCAAAGTGTCCCTTCTGTGCTATGAACTGAAAAGGAAACCCACCAGCCCAGACTCATTTCTCCAAATAATTTAAGTGCATGTTTAACAAAAGTGCTGTGAGAACAACTTCCTATCTGCTTTCCCCCTCTAACTTCTCTGCAGGTTTTTGTACTGTGATCGTTATCATGGCTTCCGTGCCTGCAAGCAACAGGGTGTCTAAAAGTAGGGAAACTGGGATTTGCAGGGTGCCACAGTACCGGTGCCCACAGGGTACCAGTTCTAGGTATGGCACACATGTCAGAAGCCTAACAGACATGGAGGGAAGAGAGCTCCCTCATTTAGGCTACCTGGCCAGCATATATTGCGGAGCAAACCCACCAGCAGTAGCCTGGCATTGGCCAAAATGCAGCCTAAGAAAGATTTTCCTAACTGTTTTCTACCCCATATACGCATCTCTGATCAGAAACAGCAAAAGCAAGAGAAAAAACAATTTTGCAGACCACACACATCCTTTCTGCTGGGGCTCAGTGAAGTGTAAACTAGTTGTGGCTCACTGTTGTCTCCATGCAGACGCTCTTATTACAGCAGTAAGTGCTCCTCTGTTTAAATATGAGGTGTTTGGATGATTTCTAGCAAAGCCAGCTTGCACTGAAGCAAACATGCCTTAGGACAGCCACATCAGTCTGACGAGATTCTTGGTGGCTAGAGAAGCTGACAGGTAGAAAGTTCTCCTGGCAACATCATATGCATCTGTCAGGAAGTCTCCACATCAGCTGGTGACAGGGACACATGAGGATTTGAGACAGGGGCCACAGCTGAGCCATGTTCCCACATCACCTCAGGTGACCTTCCAGTTTAGATGCTTTCTGCCACTCCAAGTAAACCTTGCCCCCATGTCTGGCTCCCATCAGGAAAAGCTGGACAACTCTTGAAGCATTTCTCTTCTCCTCTTCCTACTGTCACGGCTGCTTGGTGACTCCCTCCTGAGTATGCCCACAACCTGCCAAGCTACTGCTGCTGGAAAGCCCCACCAAACACAATGCTGCAGCTCAATGAAAATAAATGCTACCTGTCTCCTTCTTCCCCTCAAGTACCACCACAGGCAAACCAGTCAGCCGGAGAGACCCCAGCCCTCCAAAACGGGGCTCAGAGTGAGACACGGTACGGAGCAGACAAATTCTGTGTGAATGAGCAGAGAAAAGGGGAAGGGAGGCAGCTAGGAACGGCCCTTGCTACCTGATACCAGTGCTTGCTCACAGCTCCTGGAAGCCTCTGGGATTGCCAGACAGGGATCTGAAAGGCTGGGTGAGGTCTCACACACCCCAAACATCCTCACGTCCCCATTCCTGCACAGCCCTGTCACTCGTGCAGCCCTGACAATACATGTTGGAGCACCCAGCCCAGCGGACAGGCTGTTTCACACTGAATTATGGATGTCTCCAGCAAGGAAGGGAAGTTGTTATTCATTACTGATGCTGTGGGGATGAACACACTACAACAGTACAATATTATCCAGCTGACAGTATATATGGTCCATTGAGCTCTCCATCCTAAAAAAAATGTGAACAAAACCAGCCAAGCGAGCAGGCAACACACAGCAGGCAGGTACTGTGAGCAAGGCCGCCACCGCATGGTACAAGGGCAAGCCTGCAGCCTCCTTCAGCCAGAGGAGGAGGGAGGAAAACCATCCTCACACCTCCAACCAGCCCTGGCCTCATTAACCAGCTATGGCCAAATCCTGATGTGTTAGCTGGATCAATTAATTTAGTCAGGAACTGTCGCTCTCGCATCCTTTCCTCCCCTCCAACTCATTAAAATCTCTTGCAAAGAAACCACCAGAATCTTGCAAAACAGGGATTGCTAAGACACAGATGAGAGCTGACTGTTCTCACTAGAGAAGATTTGAATCAAGTGAACCAGTTCAAGAGTGCCCCACAGACCAGAAAAGTCTGGGCTCAGCAGAACCTGAGAGCACGGGCAGACAAAAATATACCAAGTGCTTACAGTTCCTAAACTCGCATTGCTTGCAGGCACGGAACTGATCCAAAAGTGTGACATTTCCGATAATGGCTGGGGCGGCTTGGCCTCTCGTATTGAGCTACAGAGCAGTTCAGGTAACTGGGATTCTGCTCTGCAACAACAGAACCGTCTGCAAAAGGCATAAAATATTTTTTCTTCCTCCCTTTCAGCCCCCTCAAAATACTCCCCAAAAATGTAGGGGGATGAGGAGTTGAAAAATCTAGAGGAAAACTGAGTTTTTTCCATTGCACATGAAAATTGCCTTTATTGCTGGAAAAAAAGATCATGCAAGTAAAAAACATTTCAAATGCTATTTAAAAGAAAGCTTTCTCTAGAATGCAGGCCTACCAATACACACCCAAGATTCCAGATACCATCCCAAACGTAGAAGCAAGAAGAGCAAGAGAGACCACAGGCTTGTGACAGAGGAGCACAGGCCAGGCCATAAATGGTGAGGGGAAAACAAAGCTGAGATTTACCTTCCTCCAGCATCCTCAAGCCCGGGCAGTGTTTTGGGCACTCCTACCTTTTGTAGGTCTTCCATCCAGCAGCACCACTCAGAAATGGTACCTCCAACAAACCCTAGGCTTTGTCACCTCCTCCTCCTGCTGTTCTCCTCCCTTGGCCGATGGCAGGTTTCTAATGAAAACACAGACCCCGCAGCTGTGGCCTCACAGGGAAGGCACAGCTTTCAGCAGCGTTGACCCTCCACCTTCGCAGCAAACTCATCTCCATCTCCAAGGCATCTCTTAACTTGCTCGGTGAATAAAGGTCTTTTTATCCTCCATTTTACCAGACAATCCATCAGGCAGACAGGCAGGCATTAAAGCCTGACTGACCCTGACTGCGATATACCAGCCATCCCTGAAATTCTTATCTGCAGTTCATCCTCATTCCTGGAGACCATAAACTACAATGGGTGGGTTTTCCCAGGATATGAATACCTTCATTTATGGGGTCAGAGAGAGCTGCAGCACATGTTGCCATGAAACATGCTCAGGGCACAGCGCTGCATAAACAGGGCACAGGGAAAATGGGGATGCTGACCCTACTGCCTGCCTTCCCTTCCATCTGCACTCCCTCTGCCATGGTGATAGCTACCAGCAAGCCTTTCCCCTGGCACTGATCAGATACAGCGCTCTTGGCCCACACACCCTGCCCAAGGGCACTGGAAGCCGGACAGAAGCTCTGCTGGGATAGAGATGGGGAGCAGAGGCTTTGCTTGGATTGGGCATTTCCAGGTGACCACTCCATTCACAGAGCCTGTTCCTGCAGGGTGAAGAGACAGAAGAGGGTGTGAAGCTCTCTCTGCAAGCAGCTTTGGATGGACCTTCTGAGGAACAGATGGCCATTAAAGAAGATGCCTTTGACTTTTCAAAGTGTCTTCCCATAAGGAAATAAGACAAGCATTGCTGATCAAGTAACTTTCAAGCACTGTGCTGATTCAGTAGTGGCTTTGCTCCCACCCCCATGGACAATCTCTGCCCCTTCACAGCTGAAAACAGTTTCTGCTGACCCAGGAGCCTGGCTGTTGTTCTACAGCTGCAGGTCATCTATGGGATTTAGCCTTAGCATCCAGAAAATGGTAAGCAGCCTTCCAGGCAGATTCTTTTAACCCTGTCTCCTTTAATAACTTCAGCAGTTGGGAGAAGCTTTTACAGCCTGTCTTCAAAGTTTCTGCTCTTTAAGAAAACTTTTGACATAAGAAATGCCACTGGGACCAGCCACCTCCCTCCAAAGTGGTTCTGATCCCAGAGCAAATCATTAAGACAACGTGCATTTCCCCTCTAGCAGGATGTGTGGCCCTGGTCTGCTATTCATCATTTGAACTAGTGCGCAGACAGGCAGCAGAGGTCAAAGCCAGCACCTGTAAATCTGTCCATGACATATCAAGTGGACAGATGTGCTTAGTCAAGTTGGAAACAACAGCAGACAAAAACTCCTGGAGGAGAGAGAAAAGGAAAACTATGTTGATTTCTGCCCATCAGGACACCCCTTCAGGAACTTTCTGGAGGCTCAGGGACTACTAAAGCCCCTTTTCAAGACCAAGATCACAGCAATCCACACACCTATCTCTGCCAGGCAGAGGGCTGCTGCTTTGTGCTGTGATGGTGACTGAGGGCATGAGCAGATCCTCCAGGAGCATGCGGGCAACTCACAGCAGCCCTCTCCCCACCATCTCATAGCACATGCAGCGGTGCCGGCCAGCAGCACTACTCACAGGTCAGCAACACTCCTCAGGACCATAGTATGGGGCAGCACATGAGCTCACCCTGGCTCCGAAGACCACCCCACGCACACACATTACACACAGGGAGGAGGGAGCCACGGATGCAACGTGGGCAGTTGGACAGCCAGCAAATTAATTTCAAAGGCATGCAGGTGATAGATGGGGTTCATGTGGGAAACGGGAGAGGATAAATTGCTGATCTGTGACTGACACAGCAGAAAACAGCACAGGATGGAGCAAAATGAATGGGCGCGGAGGGATGAAGGAAGGAGAGAGACTGAGCGGTGTGTACATCATTGAATCCCTGAGGCCTGGATCCTGACTTTTGGGCTACGTGGGATTGCAAACGTAGGAGCACAGCTGAAGTGAATGATTCATGAGCTGTGTGTGACAGATAGGGCCCCCCGAGCAATCTCTTATTGGTGTGGGGGTGGGAATGCCACTGACAGGATGGTGAGGGAATGTGATGAGACGAGGAGCTTCCTCCGCATCTTTCTGTGAACCTTTGAACCCAGGCTTTACAAAAACAGCCTGGAGGAGTCTACCAAAATTAGAGGTGATGCCGCAGCTCAGCGCTCTGGACTTGGCCAGGGAGGCAGCTTGTCAGATGGAACCAATATTCTCTGCACGACAAACCCAGAGTTACACCAAAAGCTTATTAGTCTGCTCAGCGCTGCTGACTTCTTCCCCACAGGAATCACTGTCAGGGCAACAAAAATGTTCAGGAGTATCAGCTGTTTCCCCGCTGCCCTTCTGTGCCCTGCTGCTGTGCCAGGTTCAAGTTAGCAGAAACGGCCAGTTAGCCAGTGCCAAACCATTTCTAGGGCGTTCCCAGCCTCACCAGAAGCAGGGGCTCTCCAGCGCCTTAGGAAAGAGGCTTTCAGCAAGTGCCGTTCTAGGCAGATGTGCTGAAAAGCAGCTCGGAAGCACTTTTTATTGTCCTGTGCTATGCTCCCTCAAGAGTGTTTCTTGCTTTTAATGCAGTAATTACTCAGGTGGAAAGACTAGCTCCCATATTCGTGGCGAAAGACTCCCATGCATGGCACAAGCACAGCTGGGACGTGCCCAAGCACCGTGCCCTGCCAGACTGCCTGAAGCAGTGCAGGCAGGCCAGCTGCGCATCCTGCAGCTTCAGTGGATGTAAACATCCTCCCCTGTATGACTGGGGGCTGCAAGAGGACATTACCTGCAGGTTATGTGTGACCGTAGCATCCTTCTCACCAGCCTCCACTCTCCAAGAGTTACCATGAGTGATGGCCAAGAGAAGAGAAAACCGACGCAAATGCATGGCCAGACCTCCTGCGTCACCTTCTTGCCTGCGGGAACCTGTTCAAGGGGGAATTCTTATTCTATTAAGGCTGCCTATGGTTTCTTGCTCTCCAACTCTTTTTTTTTTCTTTCTATTTTTAAAATTTTAGCATCCACCACAACCTGTGGCAAAGAGGATATACCATGCCACACTGCTGAATCCTCCAGTTTAAGGTAGCAGGCAATCCATCCAAGCCTTAGTCCCAATCTTCCTGGCACCTGGATCTCTCCCTATATCTGTTTTAAGCAGATGGGGTGATGACTCAGCTTGCTTTCAAGGTTGTGAACTTACGGAGAACCAGCGTCTCCTAGCTTGTCCCCAGCTTACCTAACACAGGCATGAATTTTGGGCTGTCTCTCAGTGAAAGAGAAACATTCTCTCTGAATGGATTTTGAGGACACAGAGTGGTGGCAATCATGGTTGGAAGGGACCTCTGGGTCTCCAGCCCACCCTCCGACTCGAAACAGGACTACTGCCAACAGTACATACACGAAGTTGTAACCTTGTTTAGCTGAGTATTGGAAATCCCCAAGGATGAAGACATCAGAGTCCACAAGTCTTCAACACATTTTCTTTCCAAGGAACACCAAGAGTGGGGCAAGTCTGGTTTTTCAAAAGGGGACTCAATTACTCAAAATGGAACATCAGACATGGACCTGTTGGAGCAGGTCCAGAGGAGGACTACAAAAGTCATCATAGGAGCACCTCTCCTATGAAGACAGGCTGAGAGAGCTGGGGTTGTTCAGCTTGGAGAGGAGAAGGCTTCAGGGAGACCTCATAGCAACCTTCCAGCACCTGAACAGGGTCTACAAGAAAGCTGGAGAGGGGCTGTTTACAAGGGCATGTAGTTATAGGACAAGGGGTAATGGCTTTGAACTAAAAGAGAGGAGATTCAGGTTTGATGTAAGGAATAAATCGTTTATGATGAGGGTGGAGAGGCACTGGAACTGGTTGATCAAAGAGGTCATAGATGCCCCATCCCTGGAAACATTCAAGGTCAGGCTGGACAGGGCTCTGAGCAACCCGATCTAGTTGAAGATGCCCCTGCTTTTTGCAAGGGGGTTGGACTAGATGACCTTTAAAGGTCTCTTCCAACCCAAACTGTTTTGTGACTTTCTAATGACATTTATCATTTCTTGACTAAAAACCTTTCTTTGTATTGAATACACTCCACATTCAACCAAATTCTTTTTTGCTGCAGTTTATTGATATCCACCTTAATCACTCTCTCTTTCTTTTAAGACCTACACATTACTGACTGTATATAAAAACTATTCCTGTTTTGTTTAGCCTGGCGTGGGAAGGTAGGGAACAAACATTCTCATCCTGGAATAAGCTAGGGTCACCCATGCCATGACCTTGTGCCAGAGACTGCCACTTCAGACTAATGCGACTGGGATACTTGGGGATTTTTAGCGGTAGGTCTTTGCTCACCTAGCTGCTTTGCACAGATTTAAGAAAGGAAGCACTCCCACAGGCAGATACAAACAGTCGAGCATCTCCAGCAAGCAGGGCAGTCATGAGTGACTGTACAGGTGGAGCCATGTAAGGACCTTCCTGCCACTGTCATTAGGGTGGGCATGATCAATGGCCAGGTACACCTCAGAAGCACCTGGCTAACGCTCACTGGAGCAGCAGCAAGATCAAGGAGTGCCTGAAGGGTTTCAACGCCAAAGGTTTTGCTCTGCGGCTAGTTTTATTTTGTTTTTTCCAAGAAACAGATAGACTACAGGCCAGGCCTGCTGGAAGTGGTGGTAAATACTCAGTCACTCCTTTCTATACAATCACGTTCTTTTTAGGTGAACCTGAGGCTCTGAACCATGCCCTTTGTTCTCCAGGCCAAATGTAGACTCTCACACGTAACACTTTACTCCAAGAGAAGGACACAGGCAGGCACTTCTGGTGTGAAACTTGCCCTTAGTCAATTCTGCCGCTCTTAACGTCTTTCAGTCACAAAATCTCTGTGTCTTGGGTCACAACCTTGCTCGTACCTAACCGTTGGGCAGCAGAAGAATATGAAGTACATATAAACTCACTAAAGGAACTTCTTTTCCTTCAGGGAGTCACATACATTTACTTAGAAAAGCAACTGAAATTCAAACACATTCTAGCTTCCAAGCACAGAGGGTTATTCCACTAAGCATAAGGCAGAAACAGACCTTCTCTGTAGGGATGTAACTTCTAATTATGGATTGCTCCCTGCAGCCTATATACTAGGATCATTATTATCTTCCATGTTTATTAATCAGCTACCTGATGTTAACAAGAAGATGACTTCTGGGAGATATGCAAATAATTCTGCTTTTTGCTTTTCAAGTGACTCAGCATTCATATCAGAAATGTGTTAACAGGCTACAAAAGCTATTAAGAAGCCCTTTGCATAATTGTCCTCTTCCTTGCCTCCAGTTCTTAATAATTTATGGAAGAAAATGGGTATTTTCTAATAGATACTCCATCTTGCCAGAAGAAAAGCTGTGTAAGTTATCTTTTCTTCTGTTTAAAATCTTTTCTTTCATTTTTCCTTCTCTTAAGACCGATCTCTAACATTTTATTTGAATAAGGCAAAGTTAAACACTCTCAGCCGAAAGAATTTAAACAAGTGAAACAAAATGCTTTCAGCACTGAGGAGGCTGGACTGGCACCAAGTTAAAACACAAGTGTCACGTTGGGAGTTAATAAAGCACCTACAGATTGCTTTTCCACATTTTCTCTGCAGCATCAAAGGGAAGCATCTGGGGCAGACCACAGGGCTGTGAATGAGTTCATGTTACTGTCACAGAGAGACATCTGAAGCAATATTAAACCAAAATGAGCCCATTCACCCTGTTTATCTGGGATCAAGTGCAACAAATTGATGAGCAGGTAATTAACTCATTGGAAAATACATTAGTGTGGAGAAAGCTTTTTGGGGGGCAGCTATTCTCTTAGGTGACACGATGACAGTACACATCCATCTTGTGCTTGCTGTGCTGGAGTTGTTTAGGAGAAAGCTTGTCTGGGCTAGGAACAGCTGGGGCATTGAGCTCCCACTTGGTTTGTTGTGCTTGGGTTTTCTCCTGTGCAAACACAGCTCTGTGCAAGAGCTGTGCACTTAACTGTCTAGTGACATGAACTTAAGGAATGACCAACTTAAGAGACGACTTCTGCTCTTAGTTTTGCTTTCTTCACCTTCCCCTTGGTTTTGCTTTCTTCCCTTTCAGCTGGCAGCTTTTCCTCTGAAAAATCACACCTTCAAGAAGCAAGGAAACCCACCCCAGTCTAACTCTCCAGTATTTAACCCCCTGATGCTCCTTCTCCCAAGGAAATATCTCTGGGACCTGAAGGTCCACCAAGAATGGCAAATCCAGCAACCACCCCACCAATAACAAGGTACCAGAAAGACAGCCTCTTCTCAAATGGCTTAGCAGGCAAAGCTGGGGCAAAAACTTGGGCAAAGCTAGGGAGGGAGATCAAGCAGAGAGAAATATCCCTCTACATGCTTCACCAGCCACAAAACGTTCTGATTAGGCATCTTGCTTAAAATATCCAAGCCGGAGGCTTTTGCATAAAACATCCCTTGTGATGGGTAGTAATTTCCAAGGTGTGCTCTGAATGGAAATCTGACACTGCAATCAATTGGCATAGGTTACCTGGAGGCATAAGAACATATTCAGCAGATAATAAAATAACCTCTCTGTCATGCCATGTGGGCAGGGCACACTGTCAGAAACACGCAGGAGAAGAAAAGCCGTACTTGGAAGGGCTCAGAGGCTGACACAGACAAGAAGGATGTGTGTGATGCCTGTGTATGTACCTACATGGGACACATCAAAACACTTGATGAGTCTAAGCCCCAGCTCATACACACAAGCACAGGCCATTTTACAAGAAGTCCATACCCTAGATTTTAGGAAACAGCATAAAACCAATCCCGGGGCCAGGCTCTGTGTAAAGCTAACCTCTGGGCCCTGCGAAGCTAACCACTCTTATCAGCGACTACCAGATGAGACAGTCTTTGGAGAGCAGTGCTGCTGAGACACCCCGTCATGCCGGCAGGACACATGCCAAGCCTTTCCAGCCCCCCCAGCCTGGATTCCCACGGCTTTGGATGCAGGCAGGTTGGCTGTCTTGCTGGGCCTGTATTCATTTTCTCTTCCTCTTGGCAGGAGCACACTCACAGCTCAGCACAAACCATCTGATGTCACTTTCTGATGAGACAGGGGCTCTGACCTTAGCAGCCGCGTGGCACTGCAGGCCTATTTCCAACTTCCCCGCGTTGCCTGAGACACTCTGCAATCAAGGCGCAACTCTAATGAGGTGAAGTCAAGCAGGGAAGCCTGGGCACTGCTGAAATTACAGCAGGGTGCCCACCGTCAACTCTGCTGCCCCCCTGCACAGCCCGGACGTTAAAGCTTTTCATCCCGCGGGCATGGTCCTGGAAATGTTTCCGAACCGCTCCGTGCATTGCAGAAACAGAGCTTGATCAGTTGCCAACTTCTGGATATTTTGGGGGTTCCCCACGCAAATGTCAGGGATAAGTGACCCCATGGGGACCTACTGACAGGGCAGCCACAGACTTGCCAAGGACAGCATTTGGGCACCATATCCCCCAGCACCGAAAAGGAGGGTCCCCACCCCTTCTCCACCCCCAGAGGTGCCGGACCCCTCCCCAAGCCCACAGGTGAGACCGCAGCACATCCCTGCCCACATCTCCAACCGCCTCCAGCCCCACGGGTGCCACCACTCCCCGCGGCGGGCCCTCCCT
>VWZZ01006771.1:344613-362639 GCA_013399095.1 Psophia crepitans
CCGCGGAATCTGAGCATCAGCCACCCGGGGGTGGGAGGAGAACCGGCACAGAACGGTGCCGGGCACCGGCTGGTCCCGGGAGAGATCGGGGGGAATCCGGGCGGAACCGCGCACCGCTAACGCCAGTTGCTCTCCACAGGGCTCCTCTCCTTTCCCGGCGCTGTTGCCAGCATCCCGGTGAGTGCTGGGGGCCCCAGGAGATGTCCCCTCCGGTACCCCTGCTCAGCCCCAGGAGGTGCCCCCTCCGGTTCCCCTGCTCTGCCCCACGACATGCCCCAGTAGGTGCCTCCTCCGGTTCCCCTGCTCTGCTCCAGGAGATGCCCCCTCCGGTACCCCTGCTCTGCCCCACGACATGCCCCAGTAGGTGCCTCCTCCGGTTCCCCTGCTCTGCTCCAGGAGATGCCCCCTCCGGTACCCCTGCTCTGCCCCAGGAGATGCCCCCTCCGGTTCCCCTGCTCCGCCCCAGGAGATGCCCCAGGCAGTCTCTCCCCACAGCTGTGGGACCCCAGGAGCCTGGCATCCATCTGCTAAGGGTTGCAGCACACACGCCCTGGTGATTCCCATCGATCTGTGGTTGCCCTGTATAGGGACTCTCCATCCATGTGTCCCGCTGTTGTTAAGACATTGGAAGGAGATGCGTTTTGTAGCATGCATCTGTCCCAACATTCCAGCTCAAGCTGTGCCAGGCAGTACAAGCCAAGCTTCAAGCGATAAATTCCCATGAAAGATAACGTGGCGTTGATAATGCTGTGCCAGCTCCCGTTGAATACTTCTTTCTGTGCATGAGTGTGCCAGTATTCTTCAGCAGCTCTCAGATCAGAAGCTGCTAATCTGAACAGGCTCGAGACCTGTTTCACGTAGTGTATCTTAGTCTTCTGATGTACCTCTCTTCCCCAGCCTGCCTGCTCCAGCTATGGTCTGCCTGGATGTCCAAGGGACTACAATCCAGTTTGTGGGACCGATGGAGAGACCTACTCAAACGAGTGTGTGCTCTGCCTTTCAAACAGGTAGTCGCTTACCTGGCATCCTAATCATCCCTTCCCTATATGCGAGCAAAATACTCACCCTCACATCCCAGTTAACTGATAGATTATTGGCTTTGGATCATTCAAACTCTATTAAACTGCAGTTTTAGCAGTGTCAAGTGTCAATCCCTTGCACCAGCTTTTACCGTGATACCTGTAAATGACTTAGATTGGATTCGGTTAGCTGGGAGCACTGAATATTTGCTTTTGTAGTTCTTAAGAAGGAGCATCTCAAAGGAGGGTTGCCCATCACATTCATACAATGCCACATTACCATTAAACTTAGTGCCGGTCTCTTCCACAATCTCCACCAGAAAACACAAAATATCTCACCCAAAATGCAGCATTTATTACAAAATATTTACATTCAAGACACAATCTCCTGTACTTCCTCTCACAAAGAAGAGTAAGAATGCTAAATGGTAGGAGAAAATACTATTTTGCCATTTAGATTGCCTAAAAACAAAGAAAAAGATCTCCTAATATTTGAGAGACGGCATTCCTTTCTTTAATAATTGAATCATCTTTAAAAACAAATTGAAAAAATAGAAAATCAGTCCTTAATGAGCATTGTTACCCCCACTACGACTGACCAGAAACCTCTATAGATTGTCCTCTCAGTACAAGCTGAGAGGAGCTGCTTGTGAATTGAATTTGATGGTGAAAGGCAATTTATATTAACGGAATAACAGGCTTTCTGTTTCCAGCAGAGGGAAGAAGTCAGAATAGCACAACAGCAGTCATGGGCATTTACAAAATTACTAATAGATAGATCTCAAGAAAGAGAAGGCTGAAATATGTTTCTGACTTTGGGGCAGGGGAAAGATTAATTGTGACCAGATAATTTACAGAATTCAAATGACCAAGATAGAGGGAACTATCAAAGTCAAAGAGTGAAAGGACACTTAAGGAAATAACATTTTAAAGAAAGTGCCAAAGTGCATCAAAGCTATGCAGATCTGCAGAATTTGGTAATATTTTCACCAGAGTACGTCACAAACTACTCAAGCAAATGACAAATTGCAAAGAGAATCTGTAAACCTACAGGTTGGGAGTGGGGGGGGGAGGCAGGGAATCAAAAGACACACAGAGTACAGTCTGTGAAAAGGGGAGAAAAGATGTAGCTGGCACGTTACATTTTAGGAGCTTGCCCATCTTTTCTGCCTAGAATGATGCCAGAGTAAGTTATTAAGTGATTGACTTGTAGACAGCCAGAGGTGAAAAAGAGAGTAAGCAAAGCTGATACAGATTTGTCAGAAATAATCTGATCATATCCCTGAGATTCAGTTTTTTGGCAAGATAACTGGCCTAGCAGAGTAGGAGGAATCAGAAGTGTTGCTCTGTGACATTAATAAGGTATTTTACATAGCTCCACTTGACATTCACATAAGCAGACAAATAGTTATTCAGCTGAAATTGTTAAAAGATGAAGTCACAGTGGCTTGAAATGCTGTGCTTTAAAAGCAGTGACCAGCACTTTATAGTCAAACTGAAAAGAGCTATTAAGTGGGATTTCCTTTAGGTGTAATGTATCATTCAGTATTTTCATAATGAATTGGATATTGGAATAAAGACAGCCTTACGTTTCTAGGACATGTCGGTTTTTAGGCAGGATCCCTCAGTTCCAGGTGGATGCACAGCAGGTTCCCGAATTCAGCATCACACACAGCACCGAGGGTTCTCTAGCCAAACCTGCCATTTCCACTTAATTCCTTGAGAAATTTGCGGTGGGGCTTACATATTACTAGTATAAGATGTACTATATATGTTTTGTGCCATATATGGGATTTAATCTGGCTACACACAGAGGACATTTTTATCCTAACCATCTTTTTTTGCTGTCTTCTTACATGCTCAGAAACATGTATTTTGGTCTGAAGGGACACAGGGCAATGAGCTGCTATCCTGGTTGGTTTTGTTTGGTTTTTTTTCTTTAATAATTCAGTAGCTGGTCTACTCAGTGGCTTTCTAATTCAGTCTGGAGTTGTTCTTCTAAAATGTTTGACTTGGCATGAACACAACAAAGATAAAACATTTTGCCTTATTGGAAGAATTTCAGCTTTGAAAAATGGTTCATAGTTCTAAGCAATGTTCATTTCACTTCAAAGAGTCTAAGGTACAGTCCGTCACGCTCCTTAGGAGGGGAGAACAAAGAGATCTTTCTGCCTTTCTTAACAAGCTGCATGACCAGTAGTTGCTGAAATAAATAGTGTAATCTGGGGATCTAGAAACATATGTGTGGCCATATCCATCGTGAATTACAAAATAGTTCTAAATTAACTTGGGTGATTCTCAACAGCCAACTTGCAGGTCACTTCCAGCCTGTGTTTAAGACCATTAAAGGACTTTTGAAAGGGAGTTGTACTTCCCTGATGGCAAGGCAGTACTGGCCATGGGCTCTCGTAGCAGTGCAGACTGTGTGGGCACCTGGAGAGCCCCACGTGCATCAGGAGTACTGCAGCAGAGATTGCAGTGACTGATCATGAGACACCTGGAGCAAAGGTGCAGCACAAACCCTGCCCATCCTGGTTCTGCAGTGCAGTTCGTTTGGATGGACTTCAGCCTAGCTTTGTTTTTGCACGTGAAGATGATTCCTTCGCATTGTTTTTTGTGTGAACACTAAATTTAAGCCAGTACACCCCTTATTGGAAGTTACAGATGTATATGATTCGAGTTAGTGTTCATTTAGCTCTAGTCTTAGATTACCTTGCTTCTCTTCTGCCAGGAAATTCAGTGATATTTGTTGCTAGATGATAAAATTTTTCTTTGGGATTTTCATGAGCTTATCTGGATGGAAGTTGAAGCCAAATAAGAATTCATAAAACCAGCATCTTATGATTGCTCATTGCTCAAATCCAACTCTTTTTTGCAGGACGCACAAAGCAGAAACATCACTAAAACATGTCCAATAGTGCTATACAAGAGAAAGAAGACAACCAAAGCAGGTCTTCTTCCCTGCCTTTTTTTTTAAAGAAGCTTAGATCTAACCCATTCTGAAGTGGGTGCTCAAAGGCAAATCCCAGGTCTCTTCCACACTCAGTGTCCAGTAGCAGTGACAGCAGCTGATCTTAATTTTAAGCCTGGTCTGGCAGCACCACAAGCACCTCTTTGGAAACAGATGCAGCAGCTTGAGCTGACTCTGCAGGCTTTAGTGTGAGGGCTGTCCTTCGGCCAGAACTCTTCCTTTACATCTTTACATCTGGTTTACATCCACTGGACTTAATTTTTCCTTTCATATTCCTAATCTACTCTGCTACCTTCTGGTTAAAAGATCCCTGCTACAACTGTTAGTACAGACTGTCCCTGCTTTTGGGTAATCATAAGGCTCTTGAATTGCATGAGGAGTAAACCAGCTTGGTTCTATTAAAACAGGGAAGCGAACTGAAGGTGTAAGGCAGTTTGGATTCTATCACATTCTCTTTATACCTGCACTTGCTTGATAAACTGAGATTTGTAAATGGAGCGCCCCAAATTTCCATGTAAGGAACTTAAAAAAAAAAATCTAATGTTTCCAAACTAAGGTAGACCTGGCTAAAATTTCCTTAAAGAAGATTCCAGCATTCAGAGAACAGCATGCTCAAAATTTAGTGGTCAAAGGGGGAAATTTTGTAAGCATTACAACTGGTTCCCTCTCCAGGGACTGCGAAGTCTGACTTGCGTTAGTGCTTTGACATGGGCACATTAGTCCTCGCAGCGAGATTTGTTCGATGCTTCTCAAATTGCGGGTGGCTTTATCAGGTTTTTATAGGTAACAAAGCCTGAAGCAAGGCTGCCTCTGGTAAGGTGCTCACTCTGTGTGTGTGATTCATACATCCTTGTGGTTACTTTGCAGTAATGTTTGCCATTAAGTGATGCAATTAAATGCACTGCTGCACTTAACACATAGAAAGACATGGAGAGCCTGCTTTGTACAATGTCTCTGTTAAATTCAAGCGTAGTGCTTCTGTTCTAAAATATTTTTCTTCTGTTTTCAGTGAAAATAAAAAGGATGTCCAAATTTTCAAGATGGGAAGATGCTGATATGGCAGAGGGGACACAGACAGTCCAAATGGAAAGAATGCCTTAAATGTACCTTCTATATAGCCTGTCTTAATAAGCTTGCCTGTTAAAGTACAGTTACTGTATTAAAACCAGTGTCTGTAACACTTATTATCTGAACCCCAATTTATTTTACCATGCAAGACAGATCCTAGGGTCAGAAAGAGATGTCCTGACTGCCTACCTGTAAATCGGTTGTTTGGAGAAGGAAAAGAACAGGTTCCCAGTGCCATTCCCAGAGCAGTACTTGGGGGCCAGGAGGCCCCAGCACCTCTGCTGTGGGCAGTGCTGGCGGCGGCTGCTCACTGTTTCTGGGAGGATCTGAGCCCGCAGGTGCCAAGGACCCCTCGGGAGCCACCGCAGGGGTTTCCTGTGTTGGCTGCCAAGCTGGTGACAGCAGCCTGACACGTACCAAGCATCTTCCTCTTAAAGTGGGAGCAGAAAAGAAAGGGAAAAGGGGTCAGGAGAAGCATTCCCTTTTGGTACTACCCTACAAAATGCCACCCCGCTGCTTCTGCATCTGAGCATGCAGCAACCTGCTACCACCCACATTCCCCAGCAAAATGTTGCACAGACACTCACAGACAGAAGGTTGGTTAAAATAAGCTAATTTGTTGTCATCTTTGCATCATATAGAGGTCCCAAAGGGGATCAGCTCTTTCCAGAAGGATGGGTGGTCCTATCCTGTTACAGGAGTTAACAGGAGCCTCAGTTGCAATGGCATCTTCAGCAGGACCAGGGGAGATTCCCCAAGCTCTGCTTATGCTGAGCTCCTCTTGAACAGCGTCATCTCCTGTCGTGTCAAGAGTATGAGTCTGACATGTGGCTGAGGGAGGCCCTCCCACTGCGTCACGAGGTTCAGAAAGGACCACCTTGCTTTCCAAACTCCTTCGAAGAGAGGATCCTAGGTGCAGCCTGGTCCAGTCTTAGTCCCGGACTTGGTCACTGGTTTATGTCAAAAGCATTATGTGTTTAGGAGTTAACGTTTGCCTGTCAGAGCCCTCTGAAGGACTTTCACTGAGCCAGGTTTACAAAGCTGAAAAGGATAGGTCATTTATTAGGGTGACAGATACAAAAAGTTCGGAATTGCCGTTGACACACTTACTGCAAAAATCGAACTCGAGTTAATAGTTCAGCACCTTTTTTAACAATAATTCCCCGGGTAATACCTGATGTAGTCAGAGGCGGAAGAAGAGGCATCCCTGCTTGGGGAGGAGAGAGATCTGGGCTTATCAACCCTTCCAGATAGTTGGAGAGGCAAGTTTCATCTCCCTGGCCAGCCAGCAGAACTCAGCAAGCAGGACCAGGGCTCCTGCAACAGTCCAAAGCGGCCACTGCTGCAACACAGAGAGGAGCGTGGCTTCCTGCACGCCCCCGCGCTGCTCAGGCTCCTGCAGCCGTCGAGTCACCTCCTGACACAGATACTCCTCACACTGCTGCATCTGCTCGGCCATGGCCACATCTATCTGGTGATCGCGCTTCAGCCCGTGCTGGACAGCCAGCACAGCCAGGACAAGGGCGATTGCCGCAGCCATGGCCTGGAGGAGGTGGGAGAAACGGAGGCTCAGCAGGGCTGGGTGGGAGGGAGCACGGGGTGGGGGGAGCAGGGCAGGAGCCACCTGCAGCTGGGGGCTGATGTGAGAGGGGCTGAGGGAGGTGGGTGGGAGCAAGGGCAGGTTTGTGAGCACCCTCATCCCCACCACCCAGCTCAGCGGGTCCTGGGCACCACACCAAGCACAAACTGCCCGGCAGGAGCCAGCTCCCAGTGGCTGTCCTGACAGAGCGAACAGACACCTCCCAAAACCAGAACTGAGATGGAAATAGGGACTGTAGGTGGATGTCCTTGACTTATGGAGAGAGATGCAAAGTTTTCTGGGCCAGGCTGTCTGACTCCGAGTTGTCTTGGAACAGAGGGCTACAAGCCCTTGGGCAGAGACAAAACTCCTCCTCCCTGTTCTCCTCTTGGATTCCTTCTGCCAGGGCAGGACTCAGCCCTGCAGACCTGACAAGCAGTCAAAATGCAAATGGTGTTCCTGGTACCAGTAGGGAAGATCCTGCAGCTCCTGTCTCTGGCTACCAACTTGTCCCCTGCAAGGGCAACCAAGGGAACTGCAGAGCCCATGCTGGGTCCCACAGCTCTCCGCTCCCCTGAGGTCTCCCCTGTTCAGGAGACCCCCCCATATACCCCACTAGAGCCCTCGGCCACGGATTGCGCCTCCCAGAAACCGGGCCTGTACTGCATGAGTGCGTGCCGGGAGAGCCAGACACCCCACAAGCTTCTGCCCTAAACTCTGGGCATAGGGGTCTGTAAACCCTTAGCAGCACCTCTTACTATCTGATTGAGCCCAGAGAGAGGAAAAACCTGCATATGTTGAGGAATTCCTCCACCCCCTACACAGAGGAAGAAGGATGCCCTTTAAAAAAGTAGTCAGAAAAAGAAAAGCAGATTTTGAACTCCAAAAAGAAAACCAAGTGTTTGGGCTCATGGGAAGGGAAAGAAACATTTGTTGTCCCCTGACTAGCATTGCTTTTAGACTCTTCCATGCACTAGTAAGCCAGAAAACACATATATGGAATAATGTGCTAGAATGGGGGTCATGTATGCATGCAAAATTTTTATTAAATACTAGCAAAAATTTGTTCCCCATGAGGAAACAAATAAACAATACAACAGGGACTCATAAAGGTTCTAGGAACAACACTCTTTGAGATGTTGACAATTCAGCCTCCCACAACTCTAAGCAACTTGATCACTTTTGCTTCAATGCACACCTCTTCTCTTCTTGAGCAAAGGAAACCCCAGTGGCAAGGGGAGATGGTTTATGAAGAGCCAGCACGCACAGAAAAACCTTTCCCTAAGGGCTGAATATGAATCTCTTGTTGCCTTTTAAATTGTGCTTCGTACTTCTTACTGTTCTTCAAACTGTTTAGTCATACATTTCCAGCTGGAGCAAAGAGATGTATTTCTCTTTAGTAGAGGGACTGGTGTTTAGCACTGAGTCATGCCATGCCTGGCTCTGACAGGAATTGATAAAATCCTGGCCTCCTTGAAATTAAAAATTGACTAGTAGAGGTCTACTCACCAGTGTTTAGTCACCACCACATCTGATTTATCAGATGCATTAAAATCCATATGTCACTCTGAATGCTCAAAGTGTTGACTGGCATCTACTTGGGACATTTATGACCTAGCTAAAACCAGTAACATAGAAGGATGTTTCTGTAACCTTTAGACATCAATAAACCTTATGCCAAGTATTCTTGTTAGCTTATTACCTCATGAGGCTAATGAGGGATTACGCTAGCTGAATGGCATGGTTGTGAAACAAGTTAGGAAAGCATCTCTTTTCTGTCTGAGCTCAGATGGCTGGATAATATTTAGTTTGATTAGGATTCTATGACATTTTCTAGCTTCCTGAGATCAGCACACTCTTGATCTGACTGGGACGACAATGTGCAGCCATTCGTCTAATTCAAATGAAGGTCAGAAGATGTCTTACTGGCTTTTGCTAATGAAAGGTAGATATGACTGGTTTTGTTCCTGCTTGAGCTACAAGAAGAACTTTTTTAATTGATTAAATTCCTGACTCTCCCTCCTGTGGAAATATTTTTTAAAAAATTGTCCAGGAAATGTAGGTAAACGAAATGTTCCCTGGACTGCACACACTGTTGCCCAGCAGACACTGCGGGCACGTTTTCTGGGACAGCTGAGCTCCAGCTCCCAGCTTAGTTGGGGATAGTCTGGAAGTGCTCAGCCCCTTTGCTTCTCTTTTGAGGGTTTACAGGTTTTCTCACCAGAGGCAGTAACATGCTTTGGTTTGAACAAGGAGGAAAGTATCTCTCCTTGAATTGCTGGCAGAATCTGTCAGGACTGGGGATCCTGAAGTTCTCTTGAGTGTGATAGAGACATACCGAACCTACCATGCTTCCAGCGAAACATTAAAGGCTCAAAAAAATACTGCCAGCTGTTGAAAACAATTGGAGAACATCTATCCAAAGGTGGTGGTCATTTAACAGTCCCAGAGGAGACTTCTCTTTCCCTGTTAGGCACTGGTGCAGTGTTAGCCTGTACCCTTTGCCCTGGGGGGCACAGACCCATGAGCAAGAGCAGAAGGGAGAGGTCTAACGGGGAAGCCACGGCCGTGGTGTGAACCCCATGGGGAACGAGTCAGAAAGGCAGACTTGAACTTGTGCGTTTCCATCTTGCGCACTAGGCGGCAGCATTTATTTTGTTTTAAATCTCTTTTTGTGTTCTCAGTAGGGGTGCGTGAAAGACTTTTTATTAATAATTGCAGTTTTTATGCAGAAATGTTCTATTAGGAGCTGTTTTTTCATCTCTATTATTAGTGTCATTGACACACAGCCAATCTCCTTTACTCGACAAAGTTAACTTGCTTTTTGCGTGATCATTGAATCCATATGTTTGCTATAAGAGACTCTACAGTAACCATTCTGTAAAAATTTTCTTCTGTGGGCAGATGTCTCAGAGAAGGACCTGTGGCATGCATTGCCATGCGTGGGATTGCACTGGGCTCTGTCTTGGCTTTACGATTTTCCAACTGGTCACGTAGCCGTTGTTTCATTTCCTAAACCCTAAACGTGTATAGAAGCAGCGCAGGTTTCTGGAGAGAGCATTCCTAACTACATAACCTCAGGAAAAATAGTAGTTTTCCTCCGTGACTCAGTCTCATATTTACACTGAGGAACAGTTAGGCCTTTTTAAGTGCTTTTTTGTCAACTGGTGAGATATTATATAAGATAATTAGGTAATATATATACCTGATCTAGTGTAGGGTGTCCCTGCCCATGGCAGGGCGTTGGAACTAGATGGTCTTTGAGGTCCCTTCCAACCCAAACCACTCTATGATTCTGTGATTGTGGTACACTTGCTTTAGTTTACCTTTTAAGCAGATCTGCATTCTTCTGCCTGACATTAGATGCAAAGGCGTTCAGAGTTGACCTAAAACTCTTCCTACTTAAGCTAGTCTGTTCCGGGTTCCCCAGTGGCAGAGGCAAAGGCACTGAAAAATTCTTACCGTGCAGCAATCTGGAGCAGAGAATAGGGCTGGGACTGAGATGCTGAGCTTGTCTAGTAATGATCTGGTGTCATTGTAGGTTCTGTGGGATATTGCAGCAAGCCCCAAACTGCTGCCCTGGAAGGGCCTGGGCACCTGAAGTGAGCCCTCTCTCCATCTCTGTTTGAAGAGCATCTCAGACTGAGGAGTGGGTCCTTTAGGAAGCTTTTGGGGCTGCCCTACAATAGCTACCCACATGCCTACTCTGACCTTCGACCAAAACCCCCAGGTTCTTTTTCACCAGGCAGCTTTCCGGCCACTCTTCCTCAATCATGTCCCTGATACAAGTAGGAAAGATCCTGCAGCTCCTGTCTCTGGCTACCAACTTGTCCCCTGCAAGGGCAACCAAGGGAACTGCAGAGCCCATGCTGGGTCCCACAGCTCTCCGCTCCCCTGAGGTCTCCCCTGTTCAGGAGACCCCCCCATATACCCCACTAGAGCCCTCGGCCACGGATTGCGCCTCCCAGAAACCGGGCCTGTACTGCATGAGTGCGTGCCGGGAGAGCCAGACACCCCACAAGCTTCTGGAGCCTTGCTGCCTGCGTGCCAAGACTGCGACGGGTGCCACGCTTCGGTCCGTTTGGCACGTGCAGAACTGTACGTGTGATGCACCTCCTGTCCAAAGCCTTCTGGAGGCAAAAGAGGGAGGGAATGTCAGTGAGCGGAGCATGCCCTCGAGTCCCTTTCTGCGCTCAGTCTCTCTTGCCAAGGTGGTGGGGACCTGAGGTCCCTCGTGGAGGCAGCATGGAGTCATTGAATCATTTAGGTTGGAAAAGACCTTTAAGGTCATTGAGTCCAACCATTAACCGAGCACTACCAACTGGGTTTAGCTGCGTTCACCACAAGTCTCTGGGCCGGTCCATACAGACCTTTTTTTACACAGCAAGGAATACGCCCGTCCAAGCCGTGAGCAGCCCGTTTCTCCAGGAGAACGCAGGGGGCACTATGCAGGTTGTGGCAACTCTTGTCTCTGGAAGTCACGCAGTTTTGCAACCATAATCCAAGTTTAAAACTTGACTACATGTGTTCCTGTCAGCTGAGAGCTAATTAATACCCATGTCAGATTCAATCAGGAGAAGGCACTCAGCAAGTCATCTGCCTGGATGAGACATGGTAAAGACTGGGTGCCCAGCCTGAAAACAGGAGCTGGCTGTGGTGGGGCGTGTATATCCAAAGCACGCCGCAAAGAGTGGGTAACCCAGCCAAGCTGACAGCCTGCCGCAGAGCCAGAGATCTAACTCAGCAACCGCGCGTCAGAGCTGAGAAGGGATGACACTGGCAGCTCAGCAATGAGCAGACACACATGAGCTGCTTGTACCCAGCCTGTTTCTTTAGATTACTGTGTTACTGTAACATTCAGTGTCTATAAAGGAGTTGTGTCTGTAGAAGTGGAGTTGCTCTGGTACTCCATTGCTTCATCCAAAGTCACCAGTTCTCTGTCCTGACTGTATGTAAAACCCAGGAGCAGTTCCAGTGGGCTCCTGGTTTGGTTGATCCCAGACAAACATTTCCCTGCTTCCTCCTCTTCCCAGGAGAGTTGATGCCAAGAGCTGACACTGCTGCCAGACTGGGCAGTGGCTGGGAGCACCCAGGAAAGTGTCAGTGCCTTGTCTGGGCACTGGGTGATGAGCTCCCAGCAACCAGTGAGAGCTTGCAGAGTAGAGAAAGCAAGTCCCTGTGCTCTGCGGTGTCAACTTATGGCCTGGTTATACAGCACAGCAGTGAGGGGTTCTTCTGTGTCCTTGTCATTCCTCCAAGGCGCATAAGGGCCGGATGGGTGAGAAGGCAGCTTCCCTTTGGCTTTCGAACAGGAGGGATAATGACTGCAATCTTCCCCTGGCAGGTGGAGAGTTCAGCTCCAGCGTCCTGAGCTGTTCAGCGTGGAATATGGTGACGCACACCTTCAGCCGGTTCAGTCAGGCCTCCAGCAGGCTGGTAAGGACAAAGCGGGAAGCTTCGGGCTTCACTCTGTGCCCTGGGAGCTCCTGCAGCCATCCCTGAAAACGGCACATCAGGGAGCCACACACTCAGGGCTGCCTATCAGGAAAGGATCAGCAGTGCTCAGCTGGACAGGAGGACCCGGGTCTTCCCAGAGAACAGTGACGTGGCACAGCTCTTCCTTAGGCATGCAGGGTTGCGCTCTAGCTGTGCAAGTCATTTCTGAGTCTGAGTCCAGAAGTATGCTGCTGTGAGCACCAGGGCGAGTGCAGCTAAGCGCCAGAGCTCACTTTTGAGCTCCACACCAGGGTGAGTTGTACGAGCTGCAGGGATATCTGCAAGGAGGGAGCATGGAGAGACAAGTTAGGGACAAGCAGAGCACAATCCAGGGTGGCTGATATGGGGACATGTCAACTGCTTGTAGCCACCTGCTCCTTCTCTTCCAGACTTCGTGGTCCTTCCAGCTTGCGAGCTGTGGGCCAGTGAAGTGGCATTTTCAGCCAGAGAGCACTCATGTGTCCCGGCTTTCCCCTAGGCCAGAGAAGGTCCAGAGCAGCTGGAAGCGCCCTACAGCACTGCCATGAACTGTTTCTTTTGAGGCTGTGCAAAGATCTAGCACAGAGGTGATGCTGCAGCACAGCAGTAAGATGCCCTAGACAAATCCTGCCACCCTGGCTGGTGCAACTTTATCCCTTCTTCACTTCTGGCAGAGGTTTCCCAGTGCCACAAAAAAAAAAACAATGCAGGGAGGGTGGAGGAGAAACCACGCTGGAAGAAATCAAGTCAGGAGAACTCAAGACTACCTTTCCCTGGCTTAAACCCAGCTCAGCCTCACAAGTCAGCAAAGCCATGTCTACATGCAGAAGAGCTGAATGGGCAGCAGAGGCTAGAACTAGTATATAAATAAAAAAAAAAAAATCTGCTAAATGAATTGTATTTCAAGGGAAGCAAACTCTGGAAAGCCCTGACAGCCTGGCCAGCGCTCCCTTGCGATGCAGACAGGCCAGCGCTGGACAGCAAGAGGAGCACGGTGATGGGGACACAGCTCTCCAGTAAGGTCTCACAGCTCAGCCCCAATGTGTTCACCCCACTGAGTATGGTTCCCTCTGGTCAGGTCATAGACTTAAGAGACATGAGACACAGCCCTACATCAAGCTTTCTCTGGAGAAGACCTTACTAGCCAGGACTAGGTCAGAGCTGAGAAATGGCCTTTGAAGAAGGGAGAAGAGCCCACGCAGGGAAGCCAGACACACTGCCTTGGATGCAGTACCAGCCAGCCAAGAGATGGGTACATCGACACTCAGAGCAACATGAAGGCAACCCCATGCCAGCGCCAGAAGCCCTCCTTCTGCTTCAAACAGCCTCAGCCTGGCAGTGAGCCCTCCCTGCCAATGGGGACTGGCACCCTGCGCCTCGTGTCCCACAAACCACTCTATTCCAGCTGGACAAGGAGCAAAAAACACATGCCACAGGCAAGAGTGGGACTTCCTTGAACAGTGATGCAGATACGGTTTCTTTAGCTAAGGTTCGTTAGGGTGTTTGTGCTTGTTTGAGCCTGCTGGGCTCTCCCATGCGTTGAGCGCTCTCCAGCTGCTTGCCTCTGCAACAGGGCACCCTGCTTCCACTGCTTCTCCCTGGAAAGCACCCCCATCCAGCCGCTCGGCCACTGCATCCCGAGAGAGATGGCAAGGAGTGTCCTCCTCCAGCCCAGGGCCTCTCTGCCAGACACGCTGGACACAACTGACTCTCTGATAGCGGAGTGCCCCAGCCCCCAAAGCTGGAGCAGGGGATGTCCTGCTGCAGGTGACCTTCTCCCTGGGGCAGTGAGGTTGTCAGAGCAATGAGGGAGCCAGCTCTGAATGCTCTGTTGTGCTCACCCACCTGCCCCCATGGCCAGCCGTGTAGAGAAGACTGCTGGCAGCTAGCACCCAGGTAGCTGCGACACTTTTGTCAGTGTTGGATTCCCCAGAGCAGCAAAACCCACGGTGCTAAAGGGAAAAACATTTTTTAAGTTAATTGCACAGGGCCCCTGAAGCCACTCTCTGACACCCAGCAGCAGGAGCAGAGGGCCAGGTACATCCCTTCCCTGTTTACTGTCACTCTGCAAGTCATCTTGGTCACCTGCCAGTGCCATGGGGGCCCCGCGGGTGCCCCGGGGGCTGTGGTGCATGTTGCACGGAGACGCCCCATCCTGCTCACAGCCCTGGGGCCTGCAGTGATGCCACAGCAGCTGGTGGGACCAGGGTCACCTCTCAGCATCACAGTGGATGGCCATGTGCCACCGACCCAAACTGGTCCAGCAGAAACCACAGGGACTGCTGCCAGCTGCATGTGGCTGCTGCTGCAAGGCGAGCATGGGGGCCGGGCATCTCCCACAGCCAGGGGCACCCTCCCTGCCCCTCAAGTGAGCAGCACCCATGGGCTGCCTGGCCTGGGACAGCACAGGGGAAAACGTGGTCCCTGTCCCTCCCGGTGAAGGCTGAGGCAAGCAGCTGGGCTCGATGGCACGGTGACAGGCTGGTCTGTGCCCGTGCACACCCCGCTACAGCCCCTCGCTCTCCTCGGGCAGGCCTTCAGGACAGCATGCCTGTGCGAGAGCGCCACATTGTCCACGAGCTAGTGGTCTGGCAGAGCTCATCCCTGCTCCAAGGAGGGATAACATCCTCTCATTGACGCACATACAAGTATTTGAGTCAGGACTTTCAGAACCAGGCAGCTTCAACGTAGAGGTTCAGACCAGGACAGATTTCAACAGGCATTTTCCCACCTTTCACCTCCCTGATTTGCTCCCTAGAAAATATGCGGCCACCCAAATCTCTGGAAGGGCACTCGCTCCTCTTCACATCCCTCTGGTGCTCCAGGAGTAGGGCGCGGATTTGGGTGTCTCCTCTAGCCTCTTCCCTGCCTCTCACCAACGCCGGAGCCTGTGTTTTCCCGGGCTCACACGTGTGATGCCCTGCCAGCTCTCTCCACATGCTAGGGCACGCTCTGCCTAGGAGCCATGGCAGATCTGCTGAAAAGCCTCCTGGCAAGGAACGGCACGTATCAGCACCCGGTTTAGTCACTTTAAAACAATCTGGTTAGTAAGAGAGAGAGGAGGGAGGAAGACTGTACCCCAGGCAGAGATTGCACATGGAAATACCGATGAGATGACACTGTTCCCTGAGAAGTATTGGAACAACTGGAGGAGTAATAAAACACTGCAGTTTCCATCCACATGGCTGTATCTCATGGACAAAGAAAAGGCAAGGATCTTACTGGAAGTCAGGTCTGATTTTATCCTGAATTGGTTCTGATGCTGAGGAGAGACAGGCTGAACCCTGCCCACTAAAACAGAAGGAAAAGGCATGAAGGGGAGTGCAGCCGCGGCAGTTGCTGAGCCTGGGTGGGCAGCGGGCAGCCCTGCTCCCACAGCCACGGCAGCAAGGCGCTGCCTCTGCCCACCTCCTCCTCCTCCTCTTCCCCCTGCCCGGGACGTGATCCGAGCACTGCGTGCTGCTGGCTCTTGGGCTGCAGCTAGTGTTGCAGCTCTCCTGGCGAAAAACTGATCAAAAGATCAGTGATTCAGTCAGTTTCTTGTGTTTTGGGGTATCTGACAATCGCAGCTGTTAGCTGCCCCCTGCACAGCAACCCGTCTCGTATGCAGTTCTGGGGCAAGTGGACTTTGCTGGTAGAAGTCTTGTATGATTAGCTGGAGGAGTTATCCTGTGAGTCAGTGCTGGCTGAGTAGGAAACTTCTCTAGCTGAACAGAAGCCAAAAAATTCTGTAAAGCCTTGTTTCCAGCCATATTTTTTGGGTTGGTAGCCAGAAAACCCCGGCACATAAGGAAAAAAAAAACCCCACCGGAAAACAAAACAGAAGATGGCTTTTGCAGTTTGCCTTTGCCTTGGTCTGCTCAGGGGGAGAAGGGAAGGTTTTGCTCCCTCTCTGACAGTGGGGTGGGGGGATGTCTCTGGAAAGCACACATTTTTAACTCATGTACTTAGAAAAAAAAAATATCTCTGCTTAAAGCCCAGACAGGAGGTACTAAGCCTCATTTTCAGGAAGCAAAACATGGCAAAATTCAGGAGAGACCCATGCGTGCAACGGAGGCAGGATGAACGAGTCAGAACAGCTGAACTGTACCCCTGTTCTCTCCCAGTGCATTGACAAGTTGCTTCTCCCCATCTCCTCTTCATCTTTTTTGCCATCCAGACTCCACACAGCATTAGAGGGGCAACATTTGGGCCGGGCCGGCCATGAGCTGTCTCTCCAACACCCCCCCCACAGTGACTGCAGCCAACAGGTTGCCACAGGGCAGGCACTGCAGGACATCCAAGCCTCCGCAAGAGGGGTCCAGGGGGAGCAGGATGCTGAGCACAGACCACAGCTACCAACTCCCCGCTGCGATGCCACAGTATCATGTGAAACTGTCAAACGCACATCACAACAGCTGTATTTCTTTCCCTGCAGGGAGGAAAACTCTGTGATGGGCCTGGATGCACCCTGCAGTTTGTTTCTATTTAATCTAACTCTCCTGACAAGGGGACATCCTCTGGGGACAGGATCTCCTCTTACCAGGTGAGGCGCAAACTCCACCAGTACTCTGACCCTCTCCCAGGAAATGTGACCTAAAAAGATTTCAGGATGAGAAAAGCATTAGCAGTTGCCAGCCAGACACAGGCAGATTCACAATGTGACTTTCGCACTGTCACTGCAGGACTCCCAGCAGCTCTGAAGCCATTTCAGTGGCATGTCTCAGCCTGAAACACGTCACTGCCAGTGCTCCTGGTGCAAGTCTGGGCTGGGTTCACAGGCTAAGGGAAAAGGGTTTTTTCCCACATTAAAGACTTTCTCTCTGTTGACAGTAACAACCGAGGGAAGAGAGGAGCCGATCCTGTTTCCGCAGGCTGGGTTACTCACATTTTGCGATGCTTGGGGCACGTGTATGGAAGAAAATAAAGACAGCATACAAACATAAGAAAATCTTTCTGGGCCAGACTGTCTTCCCATCTCCAGGGAAGATGGGACTTTCTGTCCCATCTCCAAGGGTGGCCAAGGGCAGGTGCCAGGGCGGAGCACAGGCATGGGGACGGTAAGCAGCAATACCCAGCAGAGCTGCCTCAAGCACATGGCAGTATGCAGTTCAGGGCCTCTGCCTGGACCTCCTACACCAGGCTTGAAATCAGGGCTGTGTCCTGCTGCAGGGGTCAGCTCCAGCCCCCTTGAATGCACTCCGACCCCCCTAGCCACGGCTGCTGGAGCCACCCCCTGGGACACGTCTTCCAACCTGCTTCCCCACCCGTGGCTCCTGTCGCTTAGCACCGGTGATAAACAGGACACATCCCTTTGGCTGGGTGCCTGCCCAAGGCATGCAGCATCAAGTCTTCTCCCCAAAACCTCCTCTGGCAGCCACCGAACAGCACCGCTTGGTGTATCAGGCACCGAAGCCACCCCTGTAGCCAAAGCACTTTTGCTTGATCAACGTCGCGCTGCTAGGAAAATTGGCACAGGCCTGCCTGCCCTGTGGCGCAGATGTCTCTGCAATCTCCTTGCCCTGGGCCATGTCTCCCCCCACATTACAAGACCACTCAATCTTCTGGACAGTTTCGGCTCATTGCTAAACATCTGGCAGATTTCTTACTGGGGTTTGTCCGGCCACTTCTCCAGCCAGCTCCACAGCTTTTGCACCCAGTGCCAGTTTTCCTTCTGCTCTGGCAGATAATCTCAGCCGTTGCAACCTGTACTCAGCTTCTCATAAGCCCTTTCTCCAGCCCCTCTGAATTTCCAGCATCCCCTTCCAGCTGCCTGGGAGCTGAGAGGAGACCAGCTCCTCCCCCCCCCACCCCCCCCCCCCCCACCCGGTGCCTATTTCTGAGCTGATGCCTCCAGCCCCCCGCCCCGGGGACAGCGGGCTCCCAGGCCCTTCAGTCAGTGGCGGAGGGCGCCGGCCCCTGGCAGAGGGGGGTG
>VWZZ01006771.1:363188-381200 GCA_013399095.1 Psophia crepitans
AGCTGCCCTGCGGTTGCGGGTGCGGGGGGGCTGGAGCAGCGCCCAGCGGGGCTGGGGTGGGCAAGCCCCCCGCCTGGGGCAGGGAGGGGGCACGGGCGGGCAGGGACCCCGGGCTGGGGGCACCGGGGACCGGCCTCTGCGTCAGCAGCTGCCGTGCGCGTTTGCTTTGTTCCTGTCCGATACTGTCTTCCAAAAGGCAGGACGGGCGGTTTACGGGACGCATGACAGGTGGTTTTTCCTCATGTATGGCAGGGTCTGGTTTATTTTTGAAGCCCCCGTCCCACCTCACCCTGTACGCCGTGCCGGGTGATGTTACCCACAGCCACCCCGCCGCAGGAGGCTGCGCGGGGCTGGGGGCAGGACACGGCTCTGCAGCAGAGCAAGGGGGGGCAGGAGGGCTCGTTTGCGTTGAGAACTGCTATTTTGATCTCCGAAGTGCCAGGAAATAGCTGCAAGCCAAAACCAGACCCAGATGCCTCCAGTTGCATCCCAGCCCTGACAGTGGGAGAGCGCTGGGGAAGGGGTCAAGAAGCCCAGCCAGGGCTATGGGGCCCCGGCAGCTGGGCAGGAGCTGCTGCTCGGAGAGTTTTCCAGGAGCTTTGGAGTGCAGTAAATCGTCAGAATGCTGCACAGCCAGCCAGCTATCGTGTCTGCTGTTCAAAAAAGCAAAGCTGAGCAAACAGAGATCATGTCTTTTCCAGAAAGTGGCTGCTTTCTGCCAGGACAGTAAATGCTGACTGCACTAGCAGTGCTGGGCAGGCATGCTGGGAGACAGAGGGATGTCCTCTGCCGTCGCAGGCTAGAGCTGGGACCCCTGCTAGTAACCCCAGGGTGTCTCTGGGGACCTGGCTGCAACCACAGACATGGGCAGAATAATTGCGGAGGGAGGTGTCTCACCACCCCATTGCTCACATCTAGGTCAGGTCACTCAGGTCACTTCTTCTAGCTGATTTTTAGATAGCACCAAGGATGGAGGTGCCCCCACCTCTCTGGTCCCTGTCCCCATGTAACGATCATTTTTTTCCCCGATATCTAATAAGATTTTCTGTCGATGCAACATGTATCCATCAGCCATTGCTTTTTGTCTGCTCACTCCAAAACGACCCTGGAGGTGCGTTTAAATGCTCCATCAGCCTCAGTGAGAGCACTAGGTGCTGTCTGCACAGCCTCACGCACCCAGCAACGCAGGCGGGAGCCGCCTGCAGCCCAGGCCACCCGTAAGCCCCTTGCAAACTTCAGCTGGTGGCTGCTCTCACGTCGCTCCACCTAAAACCAAGACAGTTAGTCAGCCCTAAGACTCTGAATTCCCCGGGGCTCTTTCAGCTTGACGCGTAGGACGGAGCAGGTGTCGCTGGTGCTGTGGTTTCACTGTGACAGTGCATCAGGCATTGTGGCTTCTGCCTGGGTGAGTAACCCCCTGCCGCTGAACTCTCGTACCGGTGCCGCCCAGGGGAGAGAGCGGTGGGCATGGCACCGCTCACAGAGCCGAGCGACGACCGCAGCCCCCCAGCCTTTCCAAAAGCGGAACAGGTGGTTCACATCCTTTGCGCTGAAAAAGCCTGTTTTTTTTCCAATGCCTGCAAAAATTTAGGCAGAAAAAACCCAGTGAGCAGTGGTGCTTTTCAGCAGCCGGGTAAAGCAGTTCTGGTTCTCCATATTTCTGCCAGGCTTCAAGAAATGTAAGGAAGAAAATGCAGGCTCCAGGACAGGTCTTAAACGGGGCTCCATTTCGGTGGTGGGTGGGTGAGTAGTGGTCCAGATATGGCCAATCAGGACATTTAGGGACTCCTGGTGCCCTCAAATCCTGTCATATACCCCCAATTTTTAGCACCCAAGAGGTGCCAGGTGCTGCGCGCCACATACTGCATAGGGCCACAGGGCTCCTGAAAACCTCCAGAGCCCAGTGGAGCAACCTGGGGAGACCTGCAGAGCCCTCCAGGACCCCCGGAGTGTCGACCTTTCCCTGAAAGCCATCCCACAGCCTTGAGAGGCAGGGACTGTTCCCCCTCCAGAGCGGGGGTGCAGGGGAGACAAGGAAAACCACCAGGCATCACATCCTGCGTGCTGGGACACCCTGAGCTGCCAGCAGGTAGAAAATACTGTGTCCTACGGGGAAATGCCTCAGGAACCCAGGGATTATCAGAAACAGAAACTGCTGTGAAGGTGAAACATGAAAGTTGAAGCGCGTGTTCCCTATGCAAATCAATGCACTCACATTAACCTACATTAATGCAGCAGGCTGCAAACGATGATTTGTAAACCGCCAGGACCTGTTGCTGCAGGTGGCCCAGGCTAGATGCCTGTTCTGGAGGTGATGAGGAGCTCTGTGGTGCCTGGGCTTTCTAGGAGAAAGGCAGTTGGCTCAGAGTTGGTGGGGGATGCTGATCAAGGAGGGGAGGAAGGACTTGTGTCTCATCTGCACTGTGACCTCATGGAGAGCCTGGCAGCCACAGTGCTGGAGAGCAGCACCTCAAGTCCAGGAGTTCTCCTCCCTCTGCATCATTTCTGGAGGTCTCCAAACGCCCCACGTAGCCCCAAAGGACCTCCAGCCAGGTGAGCAGCATTCATCTGCCCCCCTCACACGCACAAAGGACTGAACTTTGTCTGCCCCCTTCCCCTATGGCCACCTCTGAACTGAGCTGATGCCAGGAAAGCCCAGGCAGCTGCTGCCGTACCTGCGGCTGCAACGCTCTGCAGGCAAGGCCAGCTTGGCTTGCAGCACCTGCAGATGGTCTTTCCCCCAGTCCACCCAGGGTGGTGGGTGATGCCATCTACCAGAACACTCCATCATGCTCAGAGGTTCTCCAGCTTTATGCAACCACCGTGTTACAATCAGTACTTACCAAGTGACTCAATCAGAATGAGCTGTTTCACAACCAGCCCTGCTCTATTTATAAGCCCCTACTCAAATACCAAAGGATCCTTTCTTTTCAGTCAAAGCAGCCTCCTGCAGACAAGGCTCAGGGGGGCCTTTGCTTTTTGAGGTAAAGCTCAAAGAAGAGGATCTCTTAAGCCTCTCATCGATAGGAGAGCTGGCTCGGCAAGCTGCAAGGCAGTTTTGGAGCCGAGCCCCATCCCAGCAGTGCTGCCAGCAGGTGAGAGCCCTGGAGCATTCAGTACAACCCAGGGTGCCCGGTGGGTTAAGGCGAGTTATCTGTCAACCAGGAACACAGTTGGGTTTAAAGCTACGCAGTAGGGATGCAGCCCAGGCCAGAGCCGAAGGGAAGGAGAAGCTGGACTGCAAGGTGGAGGCAGGGCAGGTCTGCAGCTGAGGAGGGAAGCGGATGGCCCAGAACAGTCCCACGGTGGGCCAAGGGCTCCTGGCAGCACTGGAGAGCCAGCAACACCAACCAGCCCGCCTGACAGAGATGGGCCAGGACACTCGGACAGCAGGAGAGCAGATCAAGAAAGGCCACATTTTTGCACCCAGCTCCTCCCCTGCCAACACCACCCAGCTTGGTTTCGGAAACACCGAGATGATTCAGTGTCAAGGGACTTCTGCACGCTTGGTGGGGGCAACGCCTCATGTTTTAGTTGACCGAATTGGCAGGCTTGACCCTCTGCCACACAGGAGCAAGCTTGGAGCCCTGCAGAAGAGAGGTGTGGGACTTAGCACGGTGTGCTTGCTTGGGCTTTTGTGCCAAGTTGTGCAAAGCACAAGTGGGACGAACATTACTCCGGAGGAGAACGTGGGCTCCTTGCTTCTGCCATCGCTGGGAGCACCTAGCACTGCTCACAGCCAAAGGCACTGAGTGCCTGGACAAGGACAGAGTACTGCTTTCCAAGGACTGACCCTTCGTTTATACACCAAAAAACAAACAGTTCAGCTGCGCTCAGGAACAACATGACTGTTTATGCCTATGCTTGATAACATTAAATACTAGTGAAAACAAAGCAGCTCACCTGCTCATAGCCAACTTTGTGTGGTGGCTGGCCATGCTGCTAGGAGGAGGAGCAGGACATTGATCACCAGGGAAAATGGGGTGATTGCTGGGTCCAAGCCCACGGTTCCAAATGATCCTGCATCCTCTGGTTTGTGATTCCCCTGCTCAAACTTGCCTGGTGGCTGGAGAGAAGGGGATAAAAAAAAGAAAAAAACCCACCAGGCTGGGTGCCAGATAACTGTCCCCTCACCCAGAGGATAAGTAATTTTTATTTAATGTCTTTAAATTACCCCCCCCAACATGCCCATTGCTGTGACATCACTCCCTAGTGACGCCCAGGCCTAAATATGACTGTAAACAGGAATTGTCCCCACGGGAGTCACGCTGACTATAAATACAGCGACAGGGGAGCGCTGCGCAGAGGACAGGCTGCAGTTTCCTGCCAGCTAAGGATGGTGAGACAGCTCAGCTGGGGGCTGTTGGCATGCAGCCACCACAGTGGGGAAACTGAGGCAGGAGTTTCTGGGGGGCTGGGGCTCCTGGCTGAGCTCCCCGGCATGCCTTTGGGAAGGGAGTTGTGCCCTGCCATGGCCAGAGGCCACTGGGGAGGGGGGAGCTGGTGGGGATGGGGATGGCGAATCTGGGGCTCAGCGCGTGTGGCCCCACTGGCCGCTCCCAGCCTGGGCAGTGACGCTGGCCCCTCTCCACAGTGCCTGGCCCCGTAGCCCTGCCCCAGGAGGAGATGGCCACAGAGAAGGCAGTGACTCCCACTGAGGAGCAGCTGGAGATCCTGGAGTACAACTTCTGCAAAGTGAACAAGCATCCTGACCCCACCACGCTGTGCCTCATTGCAGCTGAGACCGGGCTGTCGGAGGAGCAGACCCTGGTGAGTGTGCACCCCGCGCCTTGGTACCAGCCCGGCCCCCCCTGCATGCCTCTGTGCCGCACACACTCCCCCTGCATCTCCTGCCTGCCTGTCCCTGGCTATCGTACCCCCCGCACCCTCCTGTCCCCCACATGCTTCTTACTGCACCCCTGTGTGCCCCATACCCTCCCTACTTACACCCTCTGCACCCCACATCCTCCTTACTGCACCCCACACTGCACCCACAAGCCTTCCCTGCACCTCTGCAATTGCCAGTGCACCCCCAAACTCACACTGCAGCCACAGAGCTCTACTGCACCACTGCACTTCCCTGCACCCCACATCCTCCCTGCACCCCACACAGCCCTGCCCCTGCATCCCCAAAGCCCCTTCATCCCACAGCCGCGGCCTCCTGCACGCAGCCCTGTGTCCCACTGGGGTCCTCGTGCCCCCCCTGCCCGGGAGCCCCATCCCCAGGCCTGGGCTTGGAGACCAGCCTAGTGCTCCCTGCAGCCCGAACAAGGGCATGTGCTGAGGGCTGCTGGCTGGCTGTGGAGCCCTGAGAACACAACCCATGCATGCTGTCCTTGCCTTCCAACCCATGTCTGATAGTCTCAGGTACCTGAACCACTGCTGGCTTTATGGTCTGAAGAAACTACAGTCGTTTTAAAAGAGATGCAGGATAGATGGAACTCCTTCAGATGTGCTGTGGGACATCCTCAGGCTGAGCACACTCCCCCTCACTGCAATTAGCTAGTTCAGCATCCCCAAACCCGGATTGTCAGGCAGGTCTGTCAGCCTCTCCAGGAGACACAGAGGCCTCCAGATGTCCCTCCACAGGAACAGACTGCCACTGTCTGGGACTTTCACTGAGCCCGTCTGGCTACCCTGGGCTTCAGAAGCAAACAGCTCCTCCCCAATTCCTGCAGCCATTTTTGATGTAGGTGTTTTGTGAGCTACTAGACCCACAGCAGCATTGCTGGGCATGGGAGAGAAATCCAGCGCACTGAAAGCGTTTTGCAGAGAGCTGCCAAGCCTGGCTCTCCCTGCACAAAGCCAAAGGGAGCCGAGGGCTGTGCAGGCAATGCCAGCTTTTCTCCTGTCCCAGGGGAGGACGCTGGTAGAACACCCATTGCACTGATAGTCCTTGGCGAGCATGGCAAAGGAGACCCCTCCTCTAGTGTGCTTTGGTGTTAGGTGGGTACCACCTCGCACTGCTCGTTCGAGGCAGCACCCCTGAAATCCCTTTTCCTCCTTAGAAATGGCACTGCTCCTTTGGTTTTTTTCCTAAAGCAAGTGGTAAGCACAGGCCGTATATGCCCAGGACACCTCTGGAGATGCCTTAAACTCTTCCCTGACAGCCATCTTTTCCCACAAACCCGGGGTGCTCCTAGAGATCTGTAGATGAAGGTCATGTTTGGGACAGGATTGAGACTGGGGTGGTGAGCTGCAAAGTGCCCGCATTGTGTATGGCACAGAGATTCATCACTCCTGACATCTGGAGAGCTTTATTGGCTAGGTACAGCAGCCATTTTAATAAAAAATTTAGTAAAAATGAGATACAAAGAGTCAACAGGAGATGGTGGTTTAGGATAGGAAGCGAAATTTTTGGGAGGCGGCTCGGCAGGCAATTGTCTGGATGTTGTCCAAGGCAGTGCTAGTGCGAGAGCCGCTCGTAGAGAGCACCGTGGTTGTACATTACGGACCACAATAGCTTCAAAAATAGCCATGAACAAATATAGCAACAAAACGAGCAGCAACAAAGCAAATCAAAGGCACGTTCCCAAACAAAAGGCTGAGCTGTGCTTCCGGCACACGAGTTATCTCTCTCCTTACGGAGGTAGCGAGGCTTTATCCAGCTGCATTTTATCCAACGCTTGAAACTGCGGCTGTGTTGAAGTGGCATCAGCAGCTCTGGGAGCTGGCTTAGAGGTGCTACGTTACTACCCAATAACGTAGCCATGCACATTGCTTGCAGACTAAGATAATTTTTAACCCTTTTTTAAATGTATTTGTTCTTACATCTGCTGAGAGCCGCTGTGTTGTCCCTCTCATCCTTTCTGAGGCAGGTCAGCTTTTGATTCCTGTCCTTTTTTTTGTTGTTTTCCCTCCAGAAATGGTTCAAGCAGCGCCTGGCAGAGTGGAGAAAGTCTGAGGGGCTGCCCTCAGAAAGCGGGTCTGTCAGGGACTAGAGGATGCTGCTCCGATCCCCATGCCTGCTGTAAATGATGGTGAAGCTCTTCAGAGTGGGTTTCAGTGGGGTTCCTCCATTGCAATACCTTTTGGGATACAAAGCAATACCCTGCTATTTAACATAAGTTTTATTTAAAGTGTACATAACCAGGAAAAAGTATTATATATATATATATGTATACAGCTTCTGGTGGCTGCATAACCTGTCCAGTGATTCCCATCCATTAAGAGCACCTGCACAGGATAAGGCAACCTGGAGCCCTTGTCCCAGGCTTGCAGAAAAGCTGCCACAAAAGGTTCAAACAGAGAAGGGGGGAAAAAAGATTTCTTTGCCTTATGAACCCCAGAGGCAAATTCTGTGTGCTAGCTTTAATGCACCGATCATCCAGAGGGGAGGGCACCTGGAAAACCAGTTGTGGTGGTTGGGTGATCTTGGTTAGCTCGAGGTGCCTGAGTCAGCTCTGGATACTGGCAAACTGAGTGCCCTCAAATGCGTTTCCTGCGTTTCTGTTAAAGGCCACCAAAGGGAAAGAACTGGTCTTCCCCTCCTGCCCCCCACCCCCCCTGCCCCACAAATGAATTAATAAAAACCCAGAATTTTTTGATGAGAGGAGCTGTGTTATGTCCCTGCTCGCACTCCCTGCCCCAGTGGCAGGAGGCAGAGTCCTCTGGGAGGGCCATAGGTTTCCCTCTTGCCACAGGGACAGCTTGTAGACATAGGCAACCTCCTTTTCTAGGGCACCCGCAGGCCCATCCCTGGCAGCCCACAGTCCCACGCACACCCCAAGACCAGAGGTGGCAGAGGCTGGTGGTGCTGGGGTCCCCCACAGGGTGGGGGGGCCAGACTGCAGCCTCCTCCTGGCCATTCTCAAGCCATGTGCTGCGCCGGGGCTCTTGCACAAAGCCCAAACTCTCGTCCATCCTGGCACAGGACAATGCTTGGGCTGAAAAATAACCAGCACCGTTACCCAGTGACCTTACCTTGTTCAGAAGGGTTCACAACCCTCTGCTTAGTGGATTATTGAATCAATTAGTGGATCCTCCGATTAATCCACTTCTGGTTTGTGGAAACCTGCCTCTACTCCTTTGGAAGGACAATAAGCTTAACACAAGAAAAGATTAAGATACTCTGGCACTGAAACTGCCACATGCTTGGCAAAATCCTTATTTTTGGTGGTCCCTCTCCTTTAATGGTGCTTTCATTTATGGCTTTTGTCCTTTGCTGGAGAGCATCTCTCTTGCCTCAGTATCTCCAGCCCACCGTCAGTGGTTAGGTTGCCAGCGCACAGCACACCAACCTCGTAGGAAACAGATGAAAGCAATCTCCCTGTGCCATGTCCCACACAGGCTGTGGTGTCCCCCTGCAACCCAGCTGCCAAACTGACTCACCCTCAGACCCGGCCGGAGCTCAGGGTTTGTTCTGCAGAGTTAGGCACCACTACCTGTTTTGTTCTTCGTCTTTGCAGCGTGCCTTCTGCCTTACACTGGGGAGAACTCTGCTTTTTTGAGTTAGGCTCCACAAATCCCAATGCAGGGCTCCATTATGCTGCCCAGGGTCACAAAACTGGATATTTGGACTGCACGGATTTAAGCCACCTGTGCAACTTGGATCAAAGATGCACATAAAGCAAAAGTCTGGATCTGCCCGTTCGGCAGGCATTCGGGAAAAGGAGCCCCAAATCCAAGCCAACCCAACGCATTTCCAAAGTCTGTACTACAGCTTTGCATGTTATCAAATCCAGCCCTGGATCTGGAATTCCGCAGCCTTTTGTGTTTCTACTTCTGTCACAAGCACCAAACTTGGAGCATCGCTAAGGTTTCTAAACTTCAGCAAAAGTTTTGAAACCCACGGTCAGGAGTTGTGTTGCATCAAGCTCCTGCGCGCCGTCAGCTTTGGTTACACCACCCTTGTTTGTGTGAAAGAACAGTTCCTGTGCTGGCTTCCCCTGGCAGTTGTTTCATTAATTCTTTAACTATTACAGCAAAAAAAATAAGAAGAGCGGTAAACCCCAGACATAACCCGTCCTAGGGAGAGACGCTTCCCACATTAGCTCAAATTCTGCTTGTTTCCCCTGGTGACTGTTTTGTTCTTAAGGAATGACCATTTTATTTAACTCCCCAGATAAGCCCAATAAAAGCAGCTGCTCATAAGAAAGCGTTCCTGCTGCGTGCTGCCTCTGCGCCGTGGTTGAGTAGGTTTTCCGGCCACAGCGCGGCCCGAAGAGGGTGATGTTCCAGGGGGTGGGGGGGGCAGCTGGCACGAGCAGCAGGCTGAGGGACCTCAGCGCTTAATGGGACGAGCCAGCTCTCGGATCCGAGCAGAACAGGTTGCCTTCTTCGCAGTCTCCTTCACGGTGAATGCATCTGGGTTGAACTGAGCCAAGCCCACAGGAGGCCTGGGGGAGCGAGGACAGAGCCGGTCAGTTGGGGCACACCTCCACCCGAACCCGGCCCCTCCCCGGCCAGCGAGGACAAAAGCAGTCACGCCTGCGCTGCTGTCACCGGGACACCAGTGAGAAGGGGTGCCCCATCTCTCGCTGAAGCTGCTGCAGCCACTACGCCGCCAGGCATTCCCTTGCCCTCTGTGAAACATCTGACCCACCGTTCCTGCTGCCCAGGCTGAGGCCAGCTGCATCATGCTGGGCAACAGGAATGTGCTGCGCCGTGTGGCAGCTAGCTGCTTTTTATAATTGCAATTAATAGTTAAGAAGTCCCAACCAGTAATTCCTACTGGAATTAGAAAGTTCCTGTTCCTTCTCTTTTGATTATCCTTCTACCTCAAAAATGCTTTTTAAACCACAATCCACACAGTATTGGCACATCCAGCCATATAAAATCCAGGCATTTTGGAAGTGGAGGAGCAGTGGCTTAATCACACCGGCCAAACCCAAATCCACAAGGTGCCTGCACAGAACGGGCCAACAGCCGATCGTTCCCCGGGGCAGGGAAGCAGCACCTACCTTTTGCAAGGCTGGGCCAGTTCCACGAGCCTCGGTGTGGCCACCGCGTGCTTTGCAGCCTTTGTCACTGGCCACTCAGCATCTCGCAGGGGCACATAGTCAGGATGTAATCTTTTGGCCCTAGCCAGCTCCTGGGTCCGAGGGCTCGCAATTGCCTCCTGAGCAAACTTGGAAACCTGAGGAAGAATGGGGAGGAAGGTCCTTACAGGTGCTCCTGGCATTCGAGGCCTGCACCTCAGTGTACCCAGGTTCACAGCCACTGACCACGCACAGATGGGACACGATCCCTGTCCACAGTCGTGTCTGGCACTAGACCAGCCGTGGAAGCAGAAAGCACCGCCTGGCCTGTCCCACAACCTGCCCTCCAGCCTCCTCTTACTCATAGCCCTTTGTCCAACCCATCCCTCAGCACGGGCGGTCCCATTAGACACTTGGCCACCTCACCCCGTCCCCACAACTGCAGGCTAGGCACAGGTCTGCCCTTCTCTGGGGATGCCTGCTGGGAGCCAGTTCATGCTCTGGATGGAGGACAAGTCCTGCGCTCCAGCCCAGGAAGCAGCGATGCCAGCCTCACAGGCAGCAGCACATCCAGGGCTGCCATGACGAAAGCCGCCAGCGACTGAGCGCCCGTGCCCTCCCCTCTGCCCGGCGTCCCTGCCGCGCACGGTCCCGGGCGACGCTGCCTTACCGGACGGATGACAGATTCAGGAAAGCCGAGCTCATAGCAGCAGGTCACCTCCCTGACCCGGGGCTCTGCGAGACGCTGTAACCGCGAGGATGCTCTGGCCAAGGCTGCGACATTGGCAACCTGTGTTGGCACCTGCACAGGCTCAGAATGGGGGAGGGATGTGCAGACACGGAGCTCACCCACAGCATCCCGCAGGGACACACACCCTCTCCAAAGGGGCGAGCCCCCAAGGAGGAGCACTCTTACTTTCCCAGCACCCCTTATTTTTCTTTCACCCGAGCTACAAGGTAATTTTAGCACTATTGAGATGTGCACATCTTAGCCAATGCTACTCTTTCCCCCAACTGTTGCCCACTCATAGCCAGGAGAGGAATGCCTGTAATGAGAGTCTTTGTAGCCAGCTAAGAGTGCAGAGAAATTTCTTCCAGAGCAGAGAAATTTTCTTCATCTTCCTGGCTGAAGCAAAATAATTTCCTTGCTAAGGAAAGACACTCAGATTTCAGGGTAAATATGCTGGTGCAGTTAATGCATTCCTACAGCGACAGAGATTACTGCTCCAGCATCGGACTTCTTCCTCTGTTTTTCGCAGAGTTACCGACGCCAAGGCTGGCTCCAGCACAGCCTCCCCTATTTCCCAGCCCAGAGACTGCAGCCAGAAAACTTAGCCTTTGCCATGGAAATAACTGTAATCTGAGATTGCCCCAGGCCCTTTCACCCCTGCCAAAGCCATGACCCGCCTAAAAGGAGCAAGTTCGGAAAGGCATCTCTAAATAAGGCTTCTGGTAAAATACTATTAAAATATACATAGTGTTTGCAGGCTCATCCCCTATGTACACAGATAGGAGCACAGCTGCCCAACTACAAACATGTCTCTGCTCCCAAGGAGCTAAACAGGCCATTCCCATCAGTTTCTCCACTTTCCCAGGCTGCTTTATCAGGGGATGCAGCCCTGATTCCTCCCTTGGCTCTCCTTCTATTCTAGGCTGCTCTGGCCTGGCTGCTTTCTGTCTCTCAGCAGGGAGGCTTCCAAAGACAGCATCTCACTCTGCAAAGGCAGTTTCTCCCAGTATCTCAAACCCCAGCAGAACCAGAGAGCTTCTCACCCCCAGAGCACATAGTGGGTGTGCACCTCCAGGGGCAGGACGCAGCAGGTAAAAGCTCACAACTGTTTGCTGCACCGCTGTCCCCTCCAAATGTCATTCAACCACCTCCTCACCTCTCTGGCATACAGGAACTCTGGGTGCAGCACCTTTGGCCGGGCAAGCTCCAGGATGCGCGGGGAGGCCTTATAGCTCAGTGCAGCTGGCGACACAGGCCACTCGGGGGACGGGCGAGGTCTGGAAGCAGAGAGTCATGGCACTGCCACTCGCAGATGTTCCCCCACACTGGTTAAACCAGGCTGCAGCTGGGATGTTCAAGCCTCGCATTTGCCACAGTAGAAAGCAGCTTTGTCTTGTGGCCACTTCCAGTGTAGAACCCACTCATGCCGTGAGTCCAGAGGTCCTAATCCCAGCAGAGTCCCTGCTCTGCATTTTGGCTTCTGTTGTACTCATCCTCTGTTCCTGTTGTTATTATTTTGAAACTGCATTGATGCTACAAGACCCAAGGGCCTACCTATAGCGTCCTGCAAGCTTTCTGGCCTCTCACCTTTGCTGCAGGTAACCAGCCGCGTATTTTTTAGGTTCAGACAACTTCAGCAGCCGATCAGAAAGGATGCCAAAATTCATTCGTGGGGAATGCTCACAGATCGTTGATTCCTGTCTATATCTGTAATAGAAGAGGGATTTTGAGGAACAGCGTAGAAGAGTTAGTAAAAGGCAACTGATGGAGAATGTGATCCTGGCAGATGGTACCCTAAGTCTGGTTAAACATCCATGCCTGCTGCACGTACAAGAGTTGGCATCAGTGCACATGGAAAAGCTATGAACAAATGGGCATTTACACTTGAGATTTCCTCACTTTAAAGGTAAATGCTGCTTGCATATGCAGAGTCCTCTTTTAAGCAGCCTCAGTGCATTGCTTTCAAGGTTGAGGCCTTTCCCTGGGCCATTTCAAGAAGTCACTCCACAACACAAACCCGGCAGCATTTCTGTTGTTCACCTCTGCCAATTTAGGAACCTCTTTGCTGCAATGGCTTAATAGCACCTTGTGCTCTTGCAGTTCCTTTCAACCCGGGATCTCCCCAGGCTTGCCTAGCACAGGCTCCTCCAGCTTCCCGTCAGCCACAGCTGTTGGCAGGTACCTGCCATCCCCAGGGAAGGGGTGAGCAGAGGTGAGCAGAAAGGCAGGAAGGGCTGCGAGGCAGACACCGTTATCAGAGGCAGCAGCTTGCAGGCAGATGAGAGTCCCTTAAGTGATGACAGCGGCAGAGGACAGTAAGCTACAGACACGTGCGTCTTGACATCCCTTCGGGTAGAGGAAAGCCAGGAGTGCAACATGGTTTCATCTCCACTGTCATTCCTAGGAATTCTTACAGACTAGCAACCACCACCCTGTCTCCGAAAGAGCTTCAACGCCTCCAACAGAGCTGTGGATGAGTTGCTTCAATTAATGCAGCACCACCCGGCCCCAATGAACTTTACATTTCTTACATCATTTTTCACTCCTATTCCCAAACACAGACTGCTTTGACTGGTTGTTCGCCATGCAGTGACAGCAGAGGTTTAACTGGAGGCAATGGATTGCCTTCAGCCAGCAGGATGCTGCAAGATTTCTCTCTTCATAGCACTTCCTAACCTTTATCCTCGAGATTTAGGCCAGGCTCCAAGAGGATGCAGGGGTTCACTAGCTTTGTCTAGGTGCCCGGCTGGACTGCAGCAGCCCCACTCTAGGGACACACTGGTGTGACACATTTCCATGATGAGATGCATGCATGCACGTGATGTCTCTGCTTCCAAGCTGAAGCAGAGCTGCCTGTTCGGGGCTGTTCTGTTACAGCAGAGGAACATGCTCCCATGCGCTTGGAGACTGAGATCAAGGCTGGCTCCTACAGCAGCTGATCCAACCCAGAGCTCTAATCAGACCAGTAACCACCACGTGTTGCAAAAACCCTTCCCACAGCCAGGAAGTGGGTATGAGGAAATAAAAGGGCACCAAAACTTAGCACCCCCCAGTTCCTCCTCATTTTGGAAGTCGAGCACGCAGGGTGGTGATGCTCCCATAGCACTTTCTTCCCCACTTACAGACGGCCCCTGTTTCGAGCATCAGTACAGACTGGTGGGTCTCAGTGGCATGGAGCTCCCTGTGGGGCAGCAGTGGCAGCAGAGGAAATAGCACCTCCCCTTCCCCTGGGAGCCAGCACCATCTGTGCTGCCTTATTCCCCAGAACATGCTGCCACGTCACTGACCTGCACTGGTGCTTGCCAAAATCTTGCTTGGGCTTAGCCAGTGCCACTGTTCTCGGGGATAGTCGAGCTGTCATAGCACCGCGTGAAAGGGTCCAGATCGTCTCTTGGTTTCCACACACGAGCCTAGCAAGAACAGCAAGGGTGTGAAATTTTAGAAACATGCACGAGTGTGAGGTGTGCTTGCTGGGGCTATCCTCCCTGGCAGTGTTCAAGGCCAGGTTGGATGGGGCTTTGGGCAACCTGGTCTGGTGGAGGGTGTCCCTGCCCATGGCAGGGGAGTTGGAACTAGATGGTCTTGAAGGTCCCTTCCAACCCCAACCGTTCTAGGACTCTATGATTCCTTGCCTAGGATGGAACACACACACAGTCCCTGTGGCACTGCATTTCCTAACGCTGTCCAGGTGGTTGTTGTCAACTCAAAAACAAAAAAGCCTTCAAGTTATGACCCTGCTTTTACAGTTACCAGTGGGTGTGCAAAAAGGGTCATTTCATTACATCTCTGAAACCCCTGGGGGAGTTTCATGATGGCATTTTTCTTGCCTCACCATTACCACCTAACTATACCACAGGCATTACTGTAAAAATAATAATAATAATGTTATGGTCAGGGTGTGCCATGGAAAGTGGGTGAGGTTTTGCAGCACGTTAGTGGTTACTCTCCTGTGCCCAGGGCAAATTTGGAGTTGCTCATTCCCCACTGAGAGAGAGGCCACAGTGGGAGAGGGTACCAGGGCAGTCAGGGCAGGGAACAGCAGGGTGATGGGTTTGTGGAGCCTTTTCAAGCACGGCGACACCCACCCAGACAGTGGAGAAGAGACATTATCAAGAGGCTGTTGCCCTGGCTTGTCAAGCCATAGCTTGACTCCATAACGCAGATGGCAACTCTCCCTAAAGCTTGACTGTGAGCCAGTCCAGCCTGAGTCCAGGACACAGCAGGCTGTGGCTCCAACGAGGTCTGGTCCCTTTGTACCACAGCACCATCCTACCCTGCAACATCTCAGAGGGGCAGCAAAGGCAAGATGTGGGTCAAGCCCTTTTTTTTTTTATTAAAAATAATAAAGAGCAAATTGAAGAGAGCCCTCATGCACTGAACATCTCAGTCTCTTTTTTTGGAGCCACTTTGGCTCTTGAGAGGAAAGCCGTAGCAAGATAAATGCAAAAGCCTCACCAGTCCCCAGTCGTCGAGCCTGGGCTGTCTGGGCAGCTCCTTACCTGGGATCGTTTGCACAAGCCAGTTTCTTGGGTTCTGCAAGTTCTTGTATCCTGTCAAAACTGCAGAAAAGGACAAATGTGCCATTACACACACAGTTAAGCCAACAAAGCATAAAGAAGGTACTGCTGTATACTGAAAGCCGTATCGCACTCCTGAACGCCCGTGCCTTTGCCTCCATCCCTTGTGAGAGTGCATTTAGGGGATCTCTCTCTCCAAGTAACTTCCCATCCATTTAATCTGCTGGACTCACCAGCCAGTGGATTTCTGTGCTATCTACTGGATTGCAGAGACACAAATTTGCAGTTCTGCCCTCACTGCGGGGTCCCTTTGGGACACGGCAGGGAGAGGGGGAAGGTTCTTTTCTGGTTAACAACATGCCCTGCAACCCCAGCAGGTAGGAGATGGATGATCTCCCAGCCTAGAGGAGCCGTGGTGAACAGGAACACCTGTTATCAACACTCTTGTGGTTCACTAAAAGGCACCAGGGAGGCAGCACTGTTCCCACACCACATTATGAGGACAGGTGATGGGTTTTTTTTATTATTTATCATTTTATTTCAGTCTGGTTAGCACAGAGGTCTTAGATGCTATAAAGACTCAGGAACATACGTGGTCTGTGTCCTAGGAGCAGCAATGAAAATGTTTTTAATGAATATTCATCAGACCAAAACCTTTCAGGAAGATCAGATATCACTGCCTGCTCCTGCTGATCAAGTGTCCCAGGCCTGAAACTCCAGTGGCTGGGAAGCATTTGTGCTTTGTGAGCCTCCGTACAAAGAGAAGGACGAGACGACACCGGTGCCACAGGTGGGGTGCAGAACTCCCCGGTCACAGACCAAGCCCGTACCCACCCAGCGAGGCTGCAGGCGGGGGCGGGACACAACCCCACGATGTGGGCAGCTGTGGAAGTGCCCCACCACGGACAAAAGTACAGAAGGTGAGTGCCTGGGGCATTGCTTCCCTGCTTATGATCACCTGGCGGTAAGGCAGCACCATCCTAAAGAGGTGCAGTGACACAGGAGAGAGACGTTTGCCTGCACTTTGGTGACACACCTGTGGTTTCTCTGATGCGGCCGATGCCTCCAGCGAGACACCGAGCCCCAGCAAACGCTTGCCAGAGAGCTCAGCACCGCAGAGACCCTTGCAATGGCAGGCTGCTGTTACAGCACCCTCGCCACACGCTCCCTGTGAGACAGCCGCTGATTTTGTCACACCTAACTGCCGGTCGACACTGCAAACGCAGCTCCTGCTGAGATCCCACGGAGGGAACTGCCTGTAGGACTTTGGCCCCCTGCCGCCAGTTCAAGATGGGACACGCTCAGGAACCCGCTGTCGTTTCAGGAGACAAAAACCAGTTTCAGCTGCTTGTTCCCAAGCAGCTCCCCAAGGGTTTTTCCTTGAAATGGTGCGAGGGGGGGAAGGATTACCATGCAGAGGGCCCCCAGCCTAGCTGCACCGCGGAGCTGGCGCTACCTCTGCAGGCAGGCTCGTCACTTTTCCTCCACTGCTGGCACAGATCCACCACACAGCCACGGCCAAACCCAGCACAAAGTGCATGTGGCCCTACTGCCCTGCACCGCGGGCTTGGGCACTGCGGTGAAAAGCTTGCATCGTGACGCAGCCAAGGAACGGGGCACATGTACGTCCGAATCAGGTCCCTCAACTCACTTGACAATCGCTTTGGTGGGGTTTTCTTCCCAATTACAGAAAAAAAGATTACTTTCTACCCTTTTATCATGGCAAAAGCTATGGACAGACAGGCATCCCCCACAGGATGCACCTGCAGCAGCTCTGCAACTTAAAGGAGAGCTGACCAGGGGACGGCCCTGGGGGAGCCTTTGCCTTTTGGTCCCGCTCTTACTTCCCAGCAGGGAAAACGAGACCTTGCTGCAGCCAGACACAGGAACACCTCCCCTCTGCTGCCTGAGCTCACACAGATGCATTGCTTAAGGGGGCTCAAATCCCTTTGAGATCAGTTCTTTGTAAAGCAAAGGGTCACAGCTTGCATTTTGAAGGGGCAGGACAGTCAGACGTTGTTTGTCATGAGAAGCAGGGGGAAGGGCAAAACGAGGCATCGTTTCCTCTGCATGTTTATCAGCGTCATCGGATAGATCAACTCACTGTTCGGCATAAATCCCCAACCAAACCCTCCCAGGAGACACAGGGCACAGCCCGGACACCCAGCCAGGAGGCCGGGAGGGCTTCTTACCTGTCACACGAGCACGCAGCCAAGTAACAAGAAACTGCAAAGACAAGAAGAGGTGAATTTAAAAGCTTGGTAACGCCTGCAGCCTGGGCTGCCTGCTCTTCAGCGTGAAATAATCACAAGGCAGATGAAGTGCATACATCTCCGTAGGATACAGTCGCTCAGCAGTGAAAGGGGGTTTGTATGGTTTTTCCCCAGTGCCATCCCAGCGCAGCTGCACGGCGATGCACTTGCACTTGAAGTGCTCCTCTCTGGTGACAGCTCCTCACTGTGGGGTGCTGGCAGAGCACCCTCGGCATCACATCCCCTCATGTCACCCTCCTCCTGGGACCAGCACCAGGGACCGCTGCTGACCAGCTGGCTTGGCGTAGCTCCCCCTTATCACTGCCTTCGCCAGCTTCAGGGGGACATTTTGAAAGGCTCAGGGGAGTAGCTGCTGTAACAAACTGGGACTCTGCAGCAGTACAAAACAAGCCACCGTGTTATAAAGGGGGGTAACGGGAGAACAGGAGACGTGGCAACACCGTTGCTGCTGAGAAACCAGGTGTGATTTCGGGGAGCCCCGTGCCCCGATGGCAGCAGCGGCCGCGCAACGGGCTGGCACCGCTTAGCCCGGCAAACGGTGCCAGGCGCCGGCCAGCCGTGCCGTGCCCAGG
>VWZZ01006771.1:387419-402438 GCA_013399095.1 Psophia crepitans
GGGCGGGCCGGCCCCTGCCCTCTCCCCGGCACGGCTCGCTGCCACCCGGGCGCCCGTCTCCCGGCAAGGAGCCAGCGCGGCGCGCAGGCAGCCTGGTGAGGGCTGCCCCCGCCGTGCCGCAGGGCAGCGCTTCCGGCGGGTCGGAGCTTCAGCCGGGTTCTCCTCCAGATCACCCTGCAGAAAGGGCATCGCTGCAGGACAGCGCGCTGTCCCCCGCCGCTGCCCACGCTCAGCACCCGGGCACGTCATTCCCCCCCGCGCCAGCCACCCCCAGACCTGCTCTCCCCACACCGCTCCTTCTTCTCCCTGCACCCAGAACAGACTCCCAGCCGCGCCACGAGGGTAACAGAAACTGGACTGCACTTAGATTTTACTCCATAGGGAGCCCACCACCACAACCAGCCATGTCGTTTTGGCTCCCTCTCACCTCGCTGGCTGGCAGAAAGGGGTCACTGACTCACAGCTGCCACATGCTCCGCCATGCCTTCTCCCAACAGGCTTGTCCTCCCCCTTCTGCTCACCTCCTCCCGCACACCCCAGCACACGTTGTTTTCCAAGACGCTTTGTGCCTGTGCGGTTCAGCGGTCAGTGACTGACCGCGATGAGACACAGAAGACTGTGCTTGCATCACTGAGATATTCTCAGACAAATCTGTTAAAGGCCTTCACTAGCACACGCAGGAGGAACAACAATCTACATTTCAAGAAGTTCTTGATTACTCCAGGTCTTTTCAATGTTTGGCAACGCCAACAGCTTTCTTCTTAGAGGCTGCATTTGAGTTTGATGCCAACACCCCAAGTCACAGCAGAGGCAAGTGTGATGAAGGCAACTTGGAGAGCAGACGCACCACTGTGCCCATACCAGCCTATCTCCCCCCAGAGCACCAGCAGGCAGGACAGACATCCAGACACCAAGAGTCTTTCACCAGCACCTTGCTTTTGACCTTTATTCTGCAACCAGCACCACCTACTGAGGGAGGGAGGGTACACATCCTGCTTTTTACCACCCTCCTTTAGCCCCTTTCTTCTTCTTCTGCTGCTGTTTCTTCTTGGTGGCCGGGGCACCAGCGGGTTTCTGGTGCCTGGGAGGGATGACGTTGCTTGTGGCCGATACAGCTGCAGCGCTGCCGGGCCGAGGGGAGGTAGGTGGGCTGCTGGCATTCTTACTGGCATCCCTGCAGGGAAGATGAGAGAAAGGAGATACCACGTGGGTTCATGACCACCTGCAAGATGTGGCAGTACTGCAGGAAGCTGACAGTGAAAAACAGCAGCTGCCCCCTAAGACAGCATTACCTATGGGAGGGCACTCATCCAAGGAAATCTTAAATAAGCTTCAGCACATATAGAAGGGCTGATGGATGATGGGAACACGTCTCAAAGGGCAGGCAATCACCTAACTGATGTTCACTAGATGGTATAAATCTCCAACAACAAAAGCAAGGCTAACTTGTGAACTGACAGGTGGCAGCTCATGCCACACGTGAGCAGCCTTTCAGCCTCCCACGCGGAGGCAGCGCAAACCCAACGTTCTTTCTCGCTCCTTCACCACAAAGGCACCTTTGTGCCAGCTCTCCTTGCAAACACTGCTCAAGCCAACGGTGCCACAAAAGGCTTTTCATGCTTCTGTTTTGAGACAGCTGCGTAAAGAGAAACGATCAGGTGGCACTGGCGATTCCCTGCGTTGCTATCATTTTAGAAGTACTTCCTTCTCTCAGCCGCTAGTAAGTCACCGTCTTGCTGTCAGGCCGCATACACAATGGTAAACCTCCATTCCAGCTCAATCAGTGTCAACTTAGAAGGAAGTACAGTGTTTTCCCAAATCACGGCTAATGGTTCTCCAGACACCAGAAGACTTGAAAGCAAATAGCTCGAGAGAAAGCAGGCAAAATTCATTTCATCGTCAAAGCTAAGAAAAGCACATTAAAAGACTATAGTAATTATATTTGCACCTTCAAGCATGCGCCTATCACATTATTTTGGTTTTCAGCGATCTTTGGGAAGAGCAGCTGGTAGAAGGTTCAAGTACACAGTTTCAGCTGTGCTACCCACAGTTGGTGTGGCGACAGAGCCACAGAAAGGCTGCACAGGAGCAATTCCCCACACCAAGCCCCGCAAAATGGGTACTTACAGTTCAGAGGAGCCAGCTGTGGTCGAACCCTGAGTCCCCTTGCCAACCTGATCCTTCTTCTTGCCCTTCTTCCGTCCACGATAGTAGGAACGCTCTCGCATTGGAAGCCACCGCTCAGGGTCAGGAGTCACCTTGGGGTCGTAGTTCTTAGGCAGCTTTCCTGCAGAACATCCAGTGGCAGGAAATGAGACTGGGGTCAACAGGCTGGAGAGGCATCACCAAGGGATAGGCACAGGATGTCAGTACCCAGGAGTGACCCACATCATCCCAGCAGGGTGTTGCTCTCATTTCAGTGGAAAAACACCCTACTCAAAAAAGCTGTCATGAAGGTCTGGGTTCACAGGGACCCAGTTCCAGCAAAGGCCTCTAGCTCCTGGGAAGCTGAAGGCTACTTGAAGAAACAATCTGGCAAGCTCTCTGGAGCTGTGACATGTCAACAGCTAGGAAATGCAACTTACCCTTCTTTTTTTTCTTCTTCTTCTTCACATCCCCTTGTCTGAAAATGAAAAGCAAGAAGGGAAACAGCTGCTGTGACACAGCATGGACACAGCAGACAAGTCAACTACAACCTAGCTCTGGAAGAAGCTAAACCATTCCCTGCTCTCTCAAAACTACATTTGCTGTTACCCAAAGCCCCATGCAGTTAAACAGGCTCCCTTTGCACCAGCCTGCCTTCTACAGCAATGCCTCCACCCTACCAGGTGTCATTCTCGTGCCACCCCAAAGAGTGACTACACCAGAGCTACAGCAGCCTGCTTTACCCTTGCTCCTTCTGCTGGTTGTCTCCAGTGAGTTTCCCAGCTTTCTTCCGAACATAGGTTGCTCCATGGGAGTTCTCCAGCGCATCAACATCTACTTTCAATGACATTGTGTCCGAGGAAGGCAAGTGTTTGCTAAGACTGGAAGGGAACAGCTCAGGGATGCAAGCCAGCAGGCAAAAAGATAAATACCCAGGTTTGTCCAGATAGCAACAGGGAACTTCAGCTTGAACAAATCTGGCCTGTTATCAACACACAGTGGGTGAGGGGCGGGTGTACAGGACCCAAGGGTATAATTGGCCCAGGATTTCTTTGTTCTGGGTCCTTCTCTTTGGGGGCGCCTAGCCCAGGCTGAATCTGCTGCTGCACCTCTCAATTAACTCAATTATTTCACAAAGTCCGACGCCTGAGACTCTGCTGTGGGAAACCTTGGGTCAAGCCTGAAAAAGGAGGAAGTGCACCCAAGAATAAGGGTGTGTGCAACACCACGAATGGTATGTAAATGCTCTGGCAGCAGCCGCTCCTTTAACACGCAGTCCTGCATTACTACCACAGGTTTAAGATTCCAACAGAAAAGATGGAGGGTCTCCTATTTTTGGTTCCACCTAGTCTTAAGTTATCAATTCTCAGAGAGAAGGCAGCCAAAGACAATTCGCAGTAAGCAAACCCATTAGGGAAATAATGTAGCTCCAGATAACTTGACCTAGATACGTAGCTGTTCTGGAGATGTTCTTTGCCTTTCTTTAGGAGAGAGTGGGTCCGAATTCCTCACACAGGTGAAATCCAAGGGAGCAATACCCAAAAGCCTCTTTCTTTGCTCTGATACCACTATCAAAAGGATACACTTTAGCTTTTTCAGGGTCCACCAGGGAGTAGGCAGAGATGAGCTGTGCCAGAGTATGCACATCTTTTGGGTTTTGCCTTCATAGGGAAAAAAAAAAAAAGAGAGAGACCAAGTTATCAAGGTACACACCCACCCCAAAGATGAAAATCCCTCACGTCCCAGAAGCAAAGGCAAGTTAACAGTTCCCTCAAAAATCCCATCAAAGGCAAAATAAAAGCTAAAAGCTAGACATCCATGCTTTATGCAGCACTAGGAAAAATGATGCATCAGAGTCCCCAAACCAGCCTTCAGTGGACACAAGAAGCCTCTGGGACAAGTCAACCAGGTTTTCAAGTGAACGTCAGCTATAGACCAAATGAATGATCCCCTCCCCTTCCAAAATATGGCTTTACATTGGAGCCCCTGCGCAAAAGCAATTCTAAAGGATGCTGCTGTCAACCCACATTGTCAGACTCTGCCTGGCACCAGGCAGCTTGAAGAGGTCTCTGGGTAGAGACCTCCTGTTCAGCAACCACCCAACTCACTTCCAGAGCTCCTCCAAGTCGCTGATTGCTTCCTTCTTCCTGCCGTGCTTTAGTTTGAAGTTGGCAGCTTCTCTTATGAGTGATAAATGGACAGGAGACTTTGGCTGGAAGACACAGAAGCCATGATTAGTTCCTCATTATCACAGTATGGAGCCTAGCTCTGCTTGGCTTTAAAGGCCCTGAGACCTGGCCAAGGAGAACTGGGTTAGCACCCTGACATGCAGGAAGTAGGCCACCTTTGCACCCTAGGACGTGAGGCAGAACTGCGTGGGACAAGGCAGCTCGCTGCTCCACAATGTTTTCTCATCAGGGAGAAGGCCTGATGACTACATTTGGGCACCCATTGCCCCCACTCTCCTAATCTGGCAGGAGCTGCTGCTCCTCCCTGTTTGCAACACATCTAAAATAATGAAATAGTGATAAAACGAATGCTCACAAAACAGGAGCTCACAGGTCTCTGAAACCCCAACTGGATGAGCTGCTGGGGCTGAGCATCAACAGGAAAAGCTGAGCTGGACTAGCTAGAAAAGACTGGGACAAAGCCTTGAGCACTAGCTCCTCTGGTCTGACTTGCCTGGAATTGCTGATACCACTGGATAGCCTGTGTGAAGACCTCGATTGCACTGTCAATGTCCTCTTCGTGACTGTACATTGTCACCAGCGCAGACACCTGCAAACATTCAAGAGCAGCTTATAGCAGATCCTCACAAAAGCCATCTATAGCCAGAGGCTCAGCAGTTAAATGATGGGATTTCCTAAAAGCAGACTCAGTGCGAGCTTCCTGCTCTGTCCCTAAAAACCAGCTGTGGTAACAGGCAGGATATCCAGGTGAGACCTTCCTACCTGGGTCCCTCCCAAATAAGTGTTCCCACCAATCTGTCTGCTACAGTACAAGCTTAAAACTGTATTCACAGAAAGAACCTTCTAGTCTTGGCACTTTCTTTGCCTGCTGCTGGACAGACTTTCATTATAAACTCTCCTTCTTCCCCCATTCTCTATCCCAAGAGCCCTGAAGACAAAAAAAAAAAAAAAAAAAAAAAAGGAANGCCCAAAAAAAAAAAAAAAAAAAAAAAAAAAGGCAGCACTGAAGAGATGATACAGACACCATCTGCTTGTCTACACCCCAGTCACAACTAAAGGTGACCCAGAGCAAGGAGCTGGTGTTGCTGACTGCCCCCATAAATCACTTTGGTCATTCACATTTGCAATCGGAACAGACCTACAACTGTCAGCCACTGCTCAAGATGCTTACGCTGGACACTTGAGCGTTCTCAAGGTCATCAAGCTTTTCCAAATACCAGATGTGGACATGAGTGCAGACCAGGGTGATGCTGTGGGGACGGAACATACGGCATTTTCTCACTAACGCCTGTCGTCCTAAAGCTGCTTCAAAAACTTCCCAACAGTACATACCAGGGAAGCAGCTGCTCCAGTCATGTTATGGAAGTAAATCCAGGCAACACGCGGGTCTGAGGGATTACAAGAGTGGGAATGCAGGCAGAGAGGATCTCTGCCGACAGGCAGAGTACTTCTGTGGCTAAGTTCAGGCCACCTGATCCAAGTTATAATCCCACCTTTGTCCAAGACAAGGAAGATGGGCTCAAATTCCCTGCAGACACTCAGGTCAAGTGTAAACCACAGGGAAGAGGCAACAGGGAGCAGGCAGTACAAAGCTGTGCTACAAGGGAAAAACCTCAAACAGTTCAGATTGAGTTTTGCTTACCATACCAGGCTTGTGCTGCAGTTCTTCTATGCTCCTCAGGATCATGCAGGCTTTGGTGACACTGCCTAGAAGAGAGACGGGGAGGAACATGTGCTGAGTGACCCAGTAATGCTTCACCCTGTCCATCAACTTCCAGCCAAAGGTCCCCTTCTCAGAGTATCTCCCTGTTTCAAGGAATAAAAGACAGGCCTCCACACAAAGGGCCTTTCTGCCCTTGCCACATCCTGCAAGGGTTCAGGAGCAAGCTTTTGCAAGCAGGGTCTTCTCTCCCAGGAGCAACTCTGTGCTGCACAACTGTATACAGGAACGGTAGCATTAGGGAGCCCACACTGCTCCCAAGCCCCTCCTGCCCCAGAACAGATTCAGCCCTATTATTCGCAAAGACTGTGGGCATCTCTGCCAGTGATCTGCGGAGCCTGGACATCCAGACGTTAAGCTATGAGCTCTATCCTGCCATAGCCATATACAGAATACCCGACCGAAAGTATCTCTGCTCTGCGGCCTGGTCACAACAGCGACTGCAGCAAAGATCACCCTAAAGTCTGTTTTTCTCACCCCTTGTACCATTACAAATGCAGACACTTCCCCACAGAGAAGGACACTGGATACCTTGAGCAATTTTTAGCTGGGCCATCGTCAGCTTGATCTCAGCTGCACTGGCAGGATGCTGGTCTGCAAAGTCCTGAGAGAGAGGAAAGAACAGTTCAAGATGTGTGTGGGCACCAGGCTGCTGCTCTGGTGATCATCTCATGCTCAGTCGCAGCGAGCTGCCAAGAGCCAAAGAAAACTTCCCTGCACAGGCAGGCTTCAGCAGGTGGCAGAGGGCCCCAGACTGTGACACTGGCCCATCACCCTCCCAGATTCCCACCCTAGGCCCCTCCCTCCCTCCCAAAAGGAGGCTGTTGGAAACTGCTTGCAAGCAAAGCAGCAGAGCCCACTGCTCACCCCAGAGGTTTACTACAGCTTCCTAAGAATAAAAACGAGAGGTGCAAGGGAACTATTTTGCTTTAAAAGGGCATTGTTCGGTTGTGTGTAAATGCTCTCCAGCAGCATTAAACCAAACCAAAATAAGCGGAGTCAGATACCCCTGGAAATTTAAACCAGACAAAACACGCTAAGGCAAACAAGCACAGGAGAATACAAAGCACAAGTTTAAATGGAGCTTGGCCAAAGGAGTACTTCCTCTTAACCTACCTGCAGAAGCCCTATGGCCTTCACATGTTGCTTCTCACGACACAGTTGGGCTGCCTGGATAAGCACAGGGAGCAGATGCTCAGGGCTCTGTGACTGCAGGCTTGCTGACAGCTTGCGACACTGATCTGCCTGAGGAGTGGGAAGAGAGAATACACATTTCTCAACCTCTGCAAGCGCCTAACCAGGGCTAACATACCAATTGTATCTAAAAAGAGATGCTAGTGATGGCTTCCCTGAAATGGATTATATGGAACCAAGAATAAGTCCTCTTAGTAGCACTCCAGATGCATTTAAGAACCCCACATATCCCTTCTGTCTCCTAGTGATCTCCACACCATCCTCCCTAGAGCAACACTCAAGTCATGACACAAATGGATGGCTGCTCTTTTAGGGATGATTTTTTTTTTCCTCCTCATTTATGTGCCTAAACCAAGTGGTCTTACTTTCTGACACAGAAGAGCTGCATACGCATTTTTGCCTAGTTAAACTCCTGTGGAGAGTACTAAATCACTAGCTACTTACTGCAGATGAGTTTCCCCTACCTGGTTAGTGTACATTGCCAGCAAAGCTTTGTTGAATTCAATCGCCTGGAGCTGTTTCTTGGAGAGTTTATGCTCAACACCTTCTGCATTGGTCAGCTTCACCTTCTTCTTTGAGTCAAAGACATTTTGGTCCTGGAAAAATCACACATCATGAGAAGATTACACTATGTTCCTTGAAGAGGAAAAGGTCTCTGGGTCTGTGATTTAACTACTGTCTAGGAAAAAGTCTTTCCTGATTCTCCTCCTTCTCTCCACAGAAGCAGAGAAGCAGGCTGAGGAACCACCAGGAAGGGCCGCATTGAGAGCGGCAAGCAGTAATTCTATACCTTGTTAATTGTGATGATGTTATTTGCAATGACAGCAAGCAGTCCTACATCTGTTGGTCTGCAGATAAGAAAAGCAGAAAGCACATTGTTATTCAACAGTGGTCTCTACAGATGGAAGACTGAGCATTTTTTTTTTAGAGAAGCCCTTACTTCAACTTGATTATTTGATTGTAGAGCTGTAGAGCGTCCTCCGTACGACCCTGCAGTTGCATGATATAGGCCATCTGACCATGAATAATGGCCAGTTCAGCCTCAATGTCTTCCTCTGTCACATCCTGAAGCAAAAATCAAGAAGAAAAGTTGCCATCTCATCTCTCTTCCCCTGGCTGCTGGCAAATGTCTGTGAGCTCTCTTGGGCAGTATTAGCAAAGTACCCCAGCCCCTACAGGTGAAGGTTGTAGCCACAGCACAAATACAAGCATATCTGGGTTAAACCAGAACAGAAAGCTTCACTCGCTCTTGCAAGAATCTGAAGATACCCTTGTGTGCTGAGTCTGCCCCTCTGCTTGAACCAACAAAAGTAATTACAGATTTCCATGTTCCCCACCACACACACGGCGTGTTCATCCATAGCACGAGTGGGTCACTGGGATGTTTCAATCTGTACCCATCCTGCCTGCACCAGCGCCAGCAACTGCGCAAAGAGCACAGCAGCAAGCGGTCTGCAGCGTTAGCTACGCTTCTGCAACAACCACGATTGCTGCCCCAGCCTCAGAAGCTGGTACCAGTAGCTTTGGCAAGTCTTGCTGGGTAATACCGCGCAGCAGCTTTGGCTACTCGCCGGCGGTCTGCAGTACGCTTTGTGACTGCACCTTCATTCACGCTGCTGCAAAGCGTCCACAACAACATCAAGAACTTACGGAGTCTTCTGACAGCGACTGGCGGCACAGGTCTAGAAGGAAAAACCAATTGAAGAACACCATTTAGAAGCCTTTAGGGGAAAAAACAGCCTAGAAGCATGGGGGAACCTTACTTTTCTCATGTATCCCTGAAACTTCTGCAGCATTGCATGGGCACATCAGACTATAAACCTGATGACTAAAGGGACTGAGCATCAGGGAGAAGACTAGACGATGTAGAAGAAATATTAAATACACAGGAGATACTGTTCCTCCCAGAGCTGCCTTCTGAGAGCAGAGTCACACCCTCATTTTCTCTCCTGAGCAAGCTTCCTTAAACCTAGCTCCTGATCTTTTCCATAGGGATCACTCAGATGCAACTGCTCACCATCCTGGGAGTTACTTTAAGTGCTGCAAGCCTGCAATGTTCAGATTACACCACCCTTTGTGGGGCAGCAATTCCATCAGTTTTCAGTACACATGCCAGTCACTTCTTTCTCATATACCTCACCAGAACATCACTTGTTTTGCTCTCCAAAGAACTACTATCACAGCACACAAGCTCAAACTACACCTGCTTAATAAATCAGCTGTATGGGAGAGCTGCTATTCTATCATCAAAATCAGGACAGAACTGACCTATTTATCTGCAAGAGCAATTAGATCAGAAAGAAACTAATTCTTCCTAATTCTCCCCCTCACCTTTTTTTTTTTTTTAAACACACACAAAATCCCTCTTCCACCCCACAGAAAAAAATCCTCTTTGAAAAATGCTTGCTTACTGGCTTATTCTTTCACACCTATGTCAGAACATGAAGTTTTTTTATTTTTTATAGTATATGTTTATATACATATACACATATATTAACAAAATCAGGAGTTAGAATACATGAAAAATCTCATGCTCATGAGAAGAGATTACACTCATGTCTACTTCCTACTCCAAAACGCTGCTCAAAGGCACTGACACCAATCAGGGGGCTGTTAGAGAGCCAGGAGATGGTACATGCCACATGGCTCTGGAAGAGTCGCAGACGAATGCTTCTACAAGAACACCAGTTCTGTCAGGAACCATCTGGGAACTTACAATAAATCCTGTTGCTGGTCAGTTTGTAAATTTTCAAAACCTCTTTCTCTCTGATTAGGTGTGTCCATAGAGAGGAGCAAGTAACTACTGCTATCACACAAAGCTTCCCTCTCTCCTTACCATGTTCTTACCTTCTGCTTTCTGTAGCTTTTTCATTGCTTCATTCAACTTTCCTTGCCCAATCAATGCACAGGCACTGTTATAACACAGCTCGTAGGTAGCTTCTCGAAGGCCCAGATCCTCCTAGCATGGAAAGCAAATGGAACACTGCATAAACACCAACTGATCTATACAGATTTTACAGGCAATGGACACAAACTATAGTTTTCATGTACATTGAAACTGTTCCTTGCAAAATAAATTTAGGGGCAATTTTAAAAGGGCACACACTTGGCAAGTAAGTCACAGAGCAAAGGAGCTTCCCTCCACCAACACAACAAAGTCAGAGGCAACTGACAAGGCAGCAACAAAACTCCAGCCTGACCTTGAAGGTAGGTAAGAACCACCACTCTAGAGAATCAGAAAGTGGATCCACAGCACTGAACAGAAAGCTGAGCATGCAGTGCATACCTCCAAGGACAAAGACTTCTGAAAAATGAGAACATTACAGTCTGCACTGTCCATTAACAAAAATATTTCCAAGCACAGCTGGGTGATCCAGGCGGTTAGCTTTACCCTGGGCAAGAGGGCAATGAGACAGAGGAAAGTGCTAGTCACCAGAGGTGTGCTCTCCCTAAGGCAGGCTCAGCGAGATGAGGTACTTCCTGCTCTGCTGCGACACCTACTAATGTGAGTCTCCTAGAGATCTAAGTTGAAGCATAGCTCCTGAACAATACCAGCGTTTATTCTTCCATACAGGGGAAACCACTAAGTGATCTTCGACACACTCAGAAGTCATGGAGAGACAGGAACACATTTCTATCCTGCTAAATGTCTATGATTCCATATCCTTTACTCCTTGGCTTTCACTCTTACGCATCTACACGCACACATTTACTTACTGGCATCACCTTCTCCCATGTGCTTTGTGCTGCCACAACAGCAGAGAGGTTGGTTTTTCTCTCTTCCTCATACTCATCCTGGGAGTTGCGGATGAGATCCCTGTATGCAGCCAGACAGTCATCATAACGCTCCAACCTGTACAACTGAGAAGGGGAAGGGATTAGCCTTCAGAAGACTATTTCCCTGCGTATGCTAGTAACTACAGGCTCCTTCCTCCCTCCCCACGGACTGGCAGCAGCAGAGCATCTTATGTTTTAAGCTGAACATTACTAACATTTGCATCTACCTTTAAGGGCAAACTCTACAGATTACAGTTGCAAGGACTCAAGCAATGACACCAGATACCTGCACATAAACTGCACAGTTCTTACACCTAAACCAGCTTCTTTAAAAGCAGCAGTTTACACAGTTTTGTCCTCAAACAGCCTTTTTTCCAGATTAGATCACTTCTCTGTGAGAGAGATTAAATGAATGGCCTTTCATGCGGCTGAGAGAAGACAGCCAATTCTTCACAAAACTGTTCTGACAACCTGGGAGAAACCAGAGAAGAAACGCAACTTCTTTTCTGCTCCACTTCTAACACCTGAGATGTCAGGTCCCGCAAACCACTCCTGGACAGGTACCTAATGCAAGCAGATGGCTCAGCTGCAAATACACCTCAGCAGCTCTCTTCCACCCTCCACCCCCACAGCCAGATGGCGGTTACCAGGCCAGACCCAGGGAGTTACAAGCACATTGCCACCGAACCAAAGCAATAAGATGACAACTCTGCCTCCAGCAACAGGTTCCTGAAGCTCCACAGAAGCTGGAGCAGTTGGGAACTGTACCTCTCCTTACTTTCAAGATAGAGAAGGAAATTCTGTCCCCACGCTTGCCCCACATTAGAAGAGGGACAAGGCATCCAGCCTACAAAACTCCCACCAGGAAGAAAAGCTTGTAATTACCACTTGTCCATAAAGCTCCTTCAGTTTGTCTGTCTGATGACTGGCACTCTGAATGGTCTTGAGAGCATTTTCAATACGATTCAACCTGTATTCACAGTAGGCCTTCTCAAAGGCAATAATGTCACTGCAAGGACAAGACAAAGGCTGACAGTGCATACTGTAGTCTTCATTCAACAGCATTCACCGGTTCAAACACACTTGTTCAAGCAGCCCTAATTAGTCACAGATTGCTACAGTCCCAAACACCAGAGGTGAGCACATGATCTCAGATTACTGAATTATGTATCTGTTCAGCACTGAAAATATCTTAAACCTACTTTGTATTTAACAGAGAAGGTATATCAAAATTTCACCTAAAAGAGGTTCCTTTTTTTTCTGGTGTTTCCCGACACATGGCATTTCAAATCCCTCTCGCCTCCTACTGATTATGTGAATCAAACACTTAAAGGTAAAACAATACCAAACTTCATTATGTGACTCCTCCTTAAGGACAAAGCACATCATTACAGCAAAAGATTATTACTGCAAAATTTCAAAGACAATCGACTCACACAGAGAAAGGAAATGGTATAAAACACAGTCCCTTCTGTAGCCTGATACTAAGCCAATGGTAACATTAACCTATTTTAAAGTATCAGCACAGCAGAACTGCAGCAAAAGGGTTTGTTGATGTCAACATAAAACTGGCTTCAAAGTGAGCTGACACCAGCAGGGAAGCATCATCAAAAAGGTAGAGCCTTGAATGCTGTATTCCACCGATCCCCTGAGTTACCACTGAAGCCAAAGGAAAATTAATCAGTGATTCCCTTGGTTCATCACTGGTGCCACTTGTCACCAGCTATTTCTCTGCCTATTTAAAATTATCTTTGTCCAGCTGAGTATTAAGGGAGTCTGAAAACAAACAAATGGCATTACAGATGAAAGCAAAGCAGTGGGCCAGCCTCATGGCAGGACGGGACAACTTCAAGACAGAGCAAGAACCACCACTTTCCCTGCTCTGCAGGATACAGAGACAGACATGCAGTCGAGCCAAGCTAAATAAATTACAAGGAGAACTCTGAAGTCAGCTGAATTTAGAGAAATTACTCCTCCTCATCATCACCACATACTAAAAAAAAAACAAACTAAAAATAAGAAATTAAACCCCTTCTGTCCCAGGAAAGAAGGAATTTGTGAATAAGGTAATTAAGTTTTATTCAGGTGTGAACATAAATGAGGGCATGTTTCATCGAACTGACACCACAACACACTTTTCTAGGAAGTTCCTTAACAAGAGCAGTATCTGAAATACAAAAATTTTGCTGCCAGGCAGTTCTTGGGTAGCAACGTTCATCCCAGGCATTGCACAGAGCGCATCTTTATTAGGAAGAAAATGACGAGTCTGCTTAATGACACAAATGGGAAGCGGGACTTGTTCTCAAACACAAATGGTCTCCAAAGTCCCAATTTTGAGAACGCGTACAAAAGGCTTGCACCACCCCAAAAGCTGAAGCAGTACCTTCAGGCTAGCAAAGAAAGGGACCCCATGGAGCAGTACGATGAGACAGCCAAGCAAAGCCAACAGCTCGCTGCCACTGGCAAGGGTTCTCCCTTCTCTCTTCACTCCCCATGAGGTCTGTCCTCTTGCCTTGTCCCAGCTATGGTCCTCAACCATGTCAACAAGCAGAATCACCTCACGAAGGTGGCTGAAAACTGTATTAGGGACAACCTCTTCAACAGTAACAGCAAGATGTTATACTGCCTCAAACTCACCCAGACCACCTCTCACACCCAGAATAAATCAGTGTTTCACTGAGAAGCCCAGTCCCTACGGCTCTGAGCAACTCCTGCTCTTTATTTGGCTGCCTTTCACCCCTCCCACTGAAGCTGCAGCAGCTTCTCAAGGACTTGCAGTCTTATGTTTTGTAGAGTACAGCAAGACACAACTCACCTGGTTAACACTTTAGTGTTGGTGTTGATTACGCTGAGGGCTTCCTTGAAGTTTCCGTTCTGGATAAGACACACTACTTTACACTGAAGTGCAGTCACATCATCTTTGCTGATCTGCAGTACTGGAGGAGAAAGCAGTTTCAACACAATCACCTACTCCTTAGCAGACACACTCAGGCTTTTTAAGAACCGTATGTTGTTACAGTTGCAAAAAAACATCACAGAGAGCAGTCATGTCAATGTAAAAGGGTCCTGGCACGGCTTGCTATGGCTCAGATCATGAAACCAATCCTGTCAGCATAAAAAAATCCAGTATAAATACTGAACTCACCCAAAGCGACCGCTGTGCCAGCATGCCTGGAACACAGCTGCACCAAGGGAGCCGTACGCACCTGGGCAAACCTTTCACTGGCATTTCACTCGCAGGCAGAGAACATAGTGCCAACACCTGAGCGCCACGTAAAGCGTATATGGAAAGAAAAACACCCGACACAGAAGCACAGTATGGCTCCAGGCAGGCAGCCACTTTGTTCGCTAATACTTTCTGCCAGTGGAAGACAGCGAGGGAGATCTTGGAAGAAGAAACAGGTTTTGGTGTCTGAATTTTTCACATCGTCCCAACTCTCAGATCTGCCGAGGCAGGCAGTGAGTCCCGAGTCCCCGCAAAGAGCGAGCTTTTAGCCACACCGTGCCTTACAGCACAACCCTACCGCGGATGCCAAACTGTCAGAGCGACACACCCCCACCCGGGCTCTGGCTCCCCAGCCCGCTACGGCTCCCGGGCCGGCTGGGGCACAGGCACGCCGGCACCCCGCCGCCTCCAGGGGAAGAGCCCTCCTTCCTCCCCGCCCACGGCCAGAAATGTGGCGAAACCCACGGGTGCCCCCCATGGCCCGGCCCACGGCAAGGGCCGCCAGAGGCAACAGAAGCGACCGACGGTGCCGGTGCAGGAGCGGGGCCAGGGCGGCTGCCCCGGGGCGCCCTTTGCCCGCAACCCTGCTCCCGGAGCCCGCAGACACACACCGCCCGCCCTCCGCCGCAGCGCCCCCGCACAAGGCCAAGCCCGCCCGGGCAGAGACCACGGGGAACGACACCGGCCGGGAGAGAGACGGGGACAGGCCCGCACGCAGCCTTCTCCCGGCGGCGGCGGCCCCGCGGTGCGGCCGGGCCCAGCACCGGC
>VWZZ01006771.1:409196-432157 GCA_013399095.1 Psophia crepitans
CGGCATCACTCGAGGCAGGGGGCCCTTCCGCGCTGCCCATTGGCCCTGCTGGCTTCTGGGGCGGGGCTTCAGGGCGGCCCCGCGGCGCGTGCGCTCCTCTTCAGGTCCCGCCCCTTCCGGCAGGATCACCCAATGAGAGGCGCCGTGCCCAGAGAAGAGGGTTGACTCAGCGGAGGGCTGTCATGGCGGCTGTCAGGGTGTCAGCGCTCTTCCTTCTCCTCTGTGCTGCTGCGGCCCCTGCGCGCGGCTGGGACCAGCCGGGTGAGATCCGTGAGGCCGGGAACTGGCAGGGCCTCCCCGCGGCCCGGAGCCCCTCAGCTGCGCCTGCCGCCTCTCCCAGCATCGGGGCGGAGGCGGCGGCGGCTTCCGACGGCCGGGCGCTGTGCAGCGCCGCTGGGTTAGCGGCGGCCTGGTGCGGGGGAGGGGGTGTGCGGGGCCGCGCCGGGAAGCTCCTGGCTTTCGGCTCCCGTTGAGCCCGCCCGGGCCGCAGCGCTCCCAGGGCAACAAGCGCCGCTGCGCGCCGCGTCCCGTCAGGGGCCCCTGCTGAAGGGGGGGGCGGCCCTGCCCCGAGGCTGACCTGTGCGCTCTGTGTTCCAGGGAGGGTCCTGCTGCGGGAGGTGCAGGCGCTGACGCTGCGCAGGGGGCAGCACACGNNNGCGGCGCAGGGGGCAGCACACGGCGGCCCGGCGGGCGGCCGCGGTCCCTCAGCTGCAGTGCGTCGGGGGCGCTGCCGGCTGCTCCCGCGTCCCTGAGGTGGTGCAGTGCTACAACAAGGGCTGGGACGGCTATGACGTACAGGTAACCGTGTAACATTCCTTAAACCCGTGATTAAGTCTTCTCCCTCTAGGCTGGGTAACTTCTGAAGGGAAAAGAGTTACGGGCCAAGGTGTCAGCTCAGTTTGCCTTTTGTTAGAGGAGCGTTGATGGCTGAGGCTTAACCTGAATGCTTCTGGGGTCTGCATTTGCTGGGCCGCATCACAAGCAGTGTGGGCAGCAGGTCGGGGGAGATGATTCTGCCCCTCTGTGCCACCCTGGTGAGACCCCACCTGCAGTACTGCCTCCAGCTCTGGGGCCCGCAGCACAGGAAAGATGTGGAGCTGCTGGAGCGAGTCCAGAGGAGGGCCAGCCTCCTCAACATACTGCCTTTCAACCCTAACCATTCTGTAACTACTGCAGGTATATCTTTGAAATACCCCTGAAGGTTGTAATGTAAAAACACTGCATAGCAAGTCTTCATTGGTTTTAATTAAAGTCTTGCTCAAGTTAATAAAGTCAAACTCTTGTGAACCCTTGAGGCTGTTCTTGCTTTGGATTTGCTAAGTGGATTTCCTAATTTAGAGTAGAAAGAGCTGTAAATATTTGCATTGCTTCAGCTCTACCATTTAAAAACTAGTTCAAACTTACACAGCCTGCTTTTACATGTTACTATGTCAGTACTAGTCAGTAAAGCACAGAACGGTTTGGGTTAAAGGGACCTCAAGGATCATCTAGTTCCAACCCCCTGCCATGGGCAGGGACACCCTCCACTAGACCAGGCTGCCCAAAGCCCCATCCAACCTGGCCTTGAACACTGCCAGGGATGGGGTCTTCACAGCTTCTCTGGGCAGCCTGTTCCAGTGCCTCACCACTCTCACAGGAAAGAATTTCTTCCTTAGATCTCATCTAAGTTTCCCTATTCTAGTTTAAACCCATCCCCCCTTGTCCTGTCACTGCACTCCCTAGCAAGTACTCATGTATTTCTGTTTTGTTAGCTGTTACCTAGGCTTCTGCCAATAGATTGACCGGGGATCAAGGTTGAAGATAACTGCTAAAACTGATACAGTATTGTAAAAGTACAATCAAATTTGCATTGGCAGTTGGTACTGCTGTCTGGAATTATTAATTTAGAAACTACTTTTTTTTTTCCCAAAATACGTGTCACTCACAGTTAGAGGTGATACTTGAGTTCAGATGCCTCAAGGAACTGCAGTACTGAGGAATCTGCATATATTCAACTGCAGAATCGCAGTCTGATTGTTAAGTGTTGTATGTGAACGCCTAATAATGTTTTTCCTGATTTCTTTTCACTTCTCTGTGGACAGAAATGGAATCAGGTGCGCTGGATTTTAGGCTTCCTTATTATTTTTTTGTAGCTGCCACCAAGTTTATTTGCAACAGCCATTTATTAACTGTTGCACAGGGGACAGGTTGTTTTTAGAAGTATCCCTGTAGCTAAAGAAGGGATGCTTAAAGCCTGTTCATTGAAAGGAAAAAAAAAAAACCTTCCTGAGCTGTAGCACTTCTGTGTCCTGAAAGATCAGGGTTTTTTAATTTTTAGGGTTTTAAAAATCATCCTTAGTTAATTTCAAATTCCTAGTTCTTTTCAAAATGAGTGCTCAGAAGTTTCTTTCCCTGTGGCCTTTTACATGATTTGTTAGCCATTACAGGTGCATTTCAGAGCATATTTGGAGAAGGTGTATTTGGTATTTCCGTCTCCAGAGGAGCAATAGGTTTTACTTTGTACTGTGTTTATTTTCTCAGTGGGAGTGCAAAGCAGACTTGGAAAATACCTACCGTTTTGGACAAATGGAAGTGAGCTGCGAAGGCTACGATTACCCGGATGATCCTTACATCTTAAGAGGCTCCTGTAGTTTGTTGTTCAGCCTAGAGCTGACTGAGGAAGGTGAAAGAAAAGTGAAGAACTCTGGAAGCTTTGGCTCTGGCTATTATCAGTCAAGGAAGGATTCTTCAGATTCTGGTGCCGGAGCGATTGTTATAATTGTTCTTCTGGTTCTTGCTTTTGGAGTATACAAGCTCTTCCTCAGTAACCAGCAGCCTCAGCAGAGTTTTGGTGACAGTGACGGATTCACTAGGCCTTCCTGGCAGAGTCAGCAGGTGCCGCCTCCTCCCGGTTTTAAGTCCAGCTTCACAGGTAGGGCTCTGGGCCTCTTAGAGTACTCGAAAGAGCAAACAGGATTGCACTGTTTATCTGCAGGTGGGATAGACCTCAAATCCATGCATTGGCAGTTGGCTTTGCTGGGTTGGTTGCGGAGCCTGCAGCTGCCTTTGCATCCTACTCTTTGTTCCAAAAAGTGAAAATAGAACTTGGTTTCCTACCCGCTTTCAGGGCGGGCTGCGCAGCAAGCTGCCCTTTGAAAATCCATCTCCCCGTGCTCTGCAAATGTTCTTTTCATCCTTCATGAGATATGAGGGTTGTGACAGGGAAGAATAATTTGCATAGGTAGTCTGGAAGAGAATAGTCTCACGCAGGCAGAAACAAACTCATGTTTTGAAACTTTACGGAAGGGTCTTCTGGCTGTTGGGCTGCCTGACCCCTGACTTCATTTGCAGAACGGTCGGAGCTGAGTATTGTGTACCAGCGCCCTGTTTAACAAGTGCTTCAGTGTGGTCTCAGTGGCTGAAAGATTGTTACTAGAGCACAGAACAGGGCCTGTGAACTATCATTAGAGGTGCAGCACCCGCATCTCAGTGCTGCCTTCCATCTGAAGTTGGACATTGTACAAGCAGTGATAAGGGTGCAGCTAGGATGCGTTTTCTTTTTCCCAGGAAACTGGTTACTTCTGTTACTTAATGGGTTGCCTTAGGTGGTCATAGTGTCTAAGGGAAATAAACTATTCATCTGGTGTCTGACCAACTCGTGACCCTGGGAATGTGCGAGATGCTCCAGCACTGGAACTTAAATTATATTCTGACAAGTTCATAGTCTCAATCTTTCCTTTTTTTTGTGAGATAAAGAAGGGGCTCTATCAAGTAAATAAACAGCAAGTATTAAGTCAGTCAAAAGGTTGTATTCCAGTAACGCTTGTTAATGTTTTCTTCCAAGTTTTACTCAAACTACTTGGCCAACAGAGGGTGCCAGTATAACTCTTTTAGATACCCTTGTGCAGGGCAAGTGCAGCAGAAACTTTTCAGCAGAAAATTGAAGGGGTTCTACTTCTGTATTACCAGTGGATTTGCAAATGGGTTCCACGTAGTTATTTCAGACTTCAGACAGTCTGTCTGTGCTGTGTGCATCAGCGACTTTGTGTGTGCATGCCACTTGCTGCTGGTGTTACTGTGGTAGTTACGAAGAGCCCTGCTCGTAAAACAGGGCTGGTCGTACTGGGCACAGGCAAAACAGTGAGGAGTTACTTTTTTCTTCTGTCCTGTTCCTTGTTAATTGCAGCAGTGTGTTTTTCATTGCAGGAGTCTGAATCCTAGCAGGGGCTTGAAAATGTGTTTTGTTGATTATTACTGAAACATTTAAAATGCATGTTGGGAGCCATATAAGGCTTAACTTAATGGCATTTTGAATAACGTGTCAATGATTTCTCCTTAGGTTTCAAGCAGAGTACAGAGGAAAACCTCTTGAATGTGGGGCCTGCTTAAAAATATTAAGTGTTGTGTTACTTCATGTGTTTAGTAACTGCCTTAGATTTTGACAGTGAAGCAAAAACACATTTCTGAGTGTTTATGTCCATATTTCAGGAATGTATTAGTCCTTGCTTTTTGTTGCTGTCTAGACTTCCAATGTTGTTCACTTATTGCTGTTAATATTTAATTTGCCTCATTTTTAAATCCCCTTAACATGCCAAATGCATCCTGTGAAACTCGTTTAGCTAGCTGATCTTAATTAAATTCAACTTTTTCTCTTAGTGCTTTGACATGATCCTTAGTGTTTACTTTAGATATTTCAACAAAAAATGACTCAGTTTCCTGAGTCAGTGTTCAGCCATGGTGCTTTTGAACAAATGAGTTCATTCATCTCCCTGATTAACATAACTTTTACAGTAAATTAAGTACTTGTTGTTGTTCTAAATCAGCACAGTTTAATGGGTAATTGTCCCAGTGAGTTTCTTTCTCCCGGTGCATTCAAAATGAAATTCAGCATCAAATCCAATGTCGACTTAAACTGGTTATTTAAATGGGCTTACTTTTGTAGCTTCCATGACTTCAGGTATTTCACACCAGTTTGAAGACAAACCAGGCCCTGTATAACATTTAAAATCTCTGGTCTACTTGTTCAGGTGGGCATATTTTGGGGAGACCCTAAGGCTTTCTTCAGCCCTTCCCTTTTCACACATTTCCTTATCTGTTAAACCTGTGGTTGAGCTTATTCTTGTGTCTGTGTCTTTCTCTAGACAAGAAAGTGATTCTACTTTTGGTTTAGCATCTTCTCTTTTTATTTCTAAATGGAAGATGTTTGGTTCTGAGTCAGAACCTCATGTTGTGCAGGTCACATGCTAAAAACACAAATAAAAAAACCCAACCCACCCAGCAAAAAAAAACCCAAAACCCTGACTCTCCTCCCCCCACAACCCGCTTGATATTCTTGCAGTTTCATCAAGGTATTTGTCAAGCTTGGTGACTCATGCATAATGAGAACTTTGCAATTCGATTGTGGTTAGTGTGCCTTTTGGTAAGGAATACTAGAATTACCAGAAACAATGCAAAGTAATCTTAGCCATTAGACTTGCCACTGTTACTCACCGTGAGCAGCTGTTCCGAGTGAGATTAGAAGCATTGTGTCCTAGTGATTAGTTCACTCTCTGGTCTTATGTACTTGATTTCTGTTCCTGTGTCTGCTGCTGGCCTGCTGTGTGACCTTGAGCAGATTATTCTTTCTTAATTTCCTTTTCTATTTTTAATTTAACTTGTCTGTTTATATCCACAGGCAGGGACTCTTTGCCATGTTTTGCTAACAGGGCTATGAGTTTGAGTGGAAGCTCATTTTTTATGTAAAACTCTTTTACATCTGTGTTCATTTCTTTGTTTTTCCCTGCTTGCCAAGTTGTGAGGCCTTTCAAATTAAGCTTGATCAAGAATCTACTGAAATTGGGAGGAGTTTTTCTAATTTTCCATTATCTTTAACAGGGGAAAGTCATGTTGCAACAGCTGGCCTGAGCATTGGGTGCCACTAACTGAAATGTTTTCCATTTTCATTTTGTTTAAGAAGGTGACAGCTTTGGAACTCATTCCCATCGTGGAACCAATTCAGGACCAGGATTTTGGACTGGATTAGGAGCAGGAGGCTTGCTAGGCTATTTGGCTGGCAGTCACAGGTAAAATACCCATGCTATCAGATTTTTAAGTATTTAAGCTTTCAGTGGGTATGCCATATACCATGTTAACATTGTTTCTAAGCTTTCAGGCTTGTATTGTTTAAGCTATAAGGTCCTACCTCTAGAACAGCTTTGAGGAGCAGTCTACAGCTCCAGCAGCAGAGACATTTTAAACCTATTTCTGGGAAAGAAGAATTGAGAGGGCCAAGGTACTTCATTCTGCTTTAGCTGAGTACTCTGACCCAGCATGATGGCCTGCAAATGTAAAATGAGCATTTAAACAGTCTGCAGATTGCCTTTAAACACACGATATGTTAAGCATAAAACCTTCTGTGGATAGTCTCTTGTATCAGTGTCATCTCTTCTATAGTCCATCTGGATGGCAGCTGTTCTTCCGTGGTACTCAGTGTGGTCAAATTAAACTGCCTTTAACCTGCAGTCTCCTATGGCCCATGTATGGAAATTGAAGAGAGGTGGTTTACCAAAGGACTTGTAGGTCATCTCTAAGTTGCATTTTGGAAAAACAACACAAACAGCATTCAAAAGTATTTTCAGTACTGGAGTAAACAACTGCTGGCTGTATTTGCTAAATGCTTTCAAACATTTAAAATGCATCATTTTTAGATAAACAATTTAAAGGGAGCAGTCGCTGCCATTTTAGGCTTCACTAGAAAAAGTATGTGGCTCCTGCAGGGAATTGTTAGAGCCCAAGCAGTCTCTTCTAGTTGTCAAACAACTGCATGTCTACCAAGTCTAGTCCTGTAGGAATGCAGTAATATAACAGATTGAATAAAAACATAGTTTTTTATACTGGAAGTTTGGGAGTAAGATTATGTGGGCAGGAGTACGTTAAAGCATCTTCCTCCATTGTAAAGTTATTTGAGTTTTGGATTTCTTTGTAATGACACAAGCTTAATCAGGATTGCCTGTTTATTAAGGAAGTAAAGAACTTGGGATATAAGAGAATTTCTAAAGTGTCCAATGTACAGTCTTGATCTCAGAGTCAAGTAAGATGAATCTGGGACAGTGATGCCATGAACAGTAGAAATTGTCTAAATTGACTTTGAGTAGAGCTTTAGAGGTTGAAAAGTCATATCTTAGACTTGATGATCTCAAAGGTCTCTTCTAAGCAAAATGATTCTATGATCTTGTTTTATTATATTAACTCTGCTAAGAATTCTTCAGAGATACAATGAGTTAAAGGTTTTATTGACTTGAATATCAAGTCTTAAATACATGACCCTTGTGTTTAAGCATTGTATTTATGTATTATTTGTGTCCAGGTTGGTTCCTGATTTCCACACACATACTGCATTTTGGTAGCCACCTCTTACTGCTCCAGATCACAAGCCTAACTGAATATTTAAGTTCAAGTACATGAACAAGCTTCCTAACTTGGGCTTCTTTAAAGCAGTCTTTGGTCTACTATTTTTTTTCAGTCACTTGGAATGATGTGCCAGAAGGTGTAAGATAGCTATTTGTACATTTCGACAGCAAGAAATTCCGTATGCATAGAAGCAAGTCATTTAAATCAGTGAGTCAAAGGTCATGATATGTTAGTCTTACTCATACAACCTCTTCAAAATAGTTGACAGAACAGAGAGATGTTTTCTTTTGTCTTGCATGGCTGGGATGTTGGTGTTGCCAAAATGCATTTAAGCTTCAGATGTCAAATCTACTTTCTTGTCTAACAGACTGTAAGGTCAGAACTTGAGAGAGCAAAACTTCTTCATTTGCAGTTGTTAGAATTGCTTATCCTGAAGAATAAGGTTTAACTCCCTTTTGGAAGTCTATAGACTGTTACTGTGACAGTGCTGGATATCCTTGCTCTCAAAGTGTTAGTTGCATTAAATAAGGAGATTTCCAGCTTTGAAACAATTACCGGCTTACAGTTTTCCATCAGAGATGCAGTCCCCTTGTTTGGAATGATAATTCCTTAATTTTTCATAAGGGCGCTAATGAAGCCTTCCTTCTATTCTGTTTCTTCTCAGAGCACAGCCACGTTCCCCGTATTACAGTATGTGGACAGGTCCCACAGCTGCGCCTCCAGTGTATGGGCACTCAAGCAATGCCACACAAGGCAGCAGTTCAGGAACAAGAACTGCTTCTGGTAAGGCAAAAGAACTTTTAATCTGCTGGAGCTCAAAAGACGTTGGCCTTTCAAAGATATGTGGATATTAGTTGAGGTGCAGCAAGCATTCTTTGTTACGTGCCCACCTGTACCATGAGGTAAAATAAAACAATGTCCCTTATTTCTGTTTCCTGTGGAAGCAGGACAGCATTGTGGGGCATGAAACTCCCCACAGACCTACAATGGGCATGGTACCACCAGCACTGGGTTTGTCTTCATCCACAAAGTACATTAGTTTAAGGCTTTCCCCTTTCGGTGTGTGCGATGCATGCCCTTCTCTAGCAGACATGTACAAACATGATTTCTTTGTACAAAGCAGGCTGTCTAGTCTGCAAGAGCAGATTTTTCAGGCCTCTCAGCTCAACAGTTGGTTGCTGTTCCACTTTATGTGAATATGTTTAACTTCTCTCACTTACCACCTTTAGCTGGTTTAGAACGGGGGAGAGCCCAGTGGAAAGGTTGCAGTGGAGCTGACACTTTTTTTTTTTGCCTTTGCAGGCTTTGGGGGAACAAAACGAAGATGAAATCCTTGATGTTACTACATCTGAGTAATTGAACAAAATCTTCTTGTGTACTAGCATTTTTCTAATCAGTAGCAGGCTTCAGAAGTGGATGTGAGAAGTGTGAAGGACTAGACCAAGAATTCCTCTCTTTCCCTGAGGAAATGTGGACTCTCGCTCTTAGGCTATTACAGGTGCTGGAACATCCACAATTTCACAACAGCAGCTTCTCATAAGACAAAATAAATTCATCCAAATTAAGAAGAATGATGTTACAGTGCCTGTATCTGTCTATACTTGAGGAATTATGGTTACCAGAATTTCAAAGTGAGTAGTTTACTCATGTTCTGGGCTTAATTTCATTTCAACCAGAATTTGAGGTTTTCTTGGTGGTCCAGCATCTGAAAGGCCTAGTGTGTAATCCAGCTGATATCTAAGGGGTGCTGCTCTTTGAAGCTACTTCTGTGTGTAAAATTCATGTGAACATTACTGGAAGTGCAGTCAGCTACTTAGAAGGGCGTTGGCATTTTTCCTTAGTGGAAAACTGTGTATGTAGAAAGAGACAAACATTAATATAATGTTTGTATCTGTGCTATGTGACTGCTGGGGCCAAAGTCTGTGGATTCAGCCACCGTCTGTGGCTCGGTGTTTTAGCATTTATCTAAGTGACACTGAAAACCTGGAGGATTATGTGCATAAATTACTAAAAAATAAGTAAATAAGCTGAAATTAGACAAGATAGTCCTCTAATTTGGACCTTTTTCTGGAAGACTGAGGTCATTTAAATTCAAGTGACTACGAACACCTTTGTCCAAATTGAGGCTCCAGACTTCTCTTTTTACAGTGGATGTTAGCAATGCAGTGAAAGCTTCTGGTGTGAGCTGGCTCATAGCTCAGCCCGTCTGTCCTGCTAGGTGACCTGTTCAGGACATAATAAACCAAAGGTGCTCATTGCAAAAGGGATGGGAACAAGTGCTGTTGAAGAGTGGGAAGCAGAGATGCCTTGCTGCAGAGTGAAAAAGGGGCTGCTTGACCACAAGGTCTTCTCCAGAGGCTGTGCTCATACAACTTAGAAGTGTGTGCGTGTGTGCAGCTTTTCTGTGCTGGCAGCAATCCGAGAAGCATGGCTTCCATCCCTGCGAGCATACTGTGTCTGGGAACTGGTGTAAACTATTACACCAAAAGCAGAGTGCTGTTTTGCTGATACAACCCACATGTCCACAAGGAGATTCAGCAGGTATGGTTCATCTAGGAGTGTGACTTAAGTGTTACTCATCCAGAAGCAACTATGTCCGTTCATGAATGGAGTACAGAAATAATTGGTTCAAATGATAATGCACAAGTTCAATGTCTGGCTTAAGCAACAGCCAAAAAAAAACCCAAACCACTAACACATTGAAATCTTTAAGATGTCAACAGAAGCTACAAAAAAGTGTCAAGCTTGTATTGAAAATGTGAAGATCTTACTCAGATTGGTAACTTGAGGATAAAGTAGTGGTTTGCTCAGAGCTGCTAGGGGCTTGGAGGAAAATGCCTTCATTAGCAGCCTGCTCTGTCAACCTGAACACAGGGAAATGGCAGAGACCTTACTGTTAGCCGGTTAGAAAGCTGTACCTTTTATGAGGAAAAGTACATAAGTGTGTATCCTTTTAACCAAACAGCAAAATATTGTATTTAAAATATATGGAGTTTTTACTTCTAAGTGTATTCAGGTTGTAACTTGTCACAGTCAGTACTCTCTTTGTCAACTAATTACATAACAGTGAAACTGGTTCTTCACTAACTGGGTAGTTTGAAGCTGAAGCTTGCTCTCAAAATCTGTTATGAACTGTTTTAGACAATGTTTAAATTTGTATTTATAGTTCCTGATGAATTACTGTAGTTCCTGAACTTGTTTGTAGGATATTTTTTCCCTTCCCTTTGATAAAGTAATGAAATAAGCGAATAAGGAGTATTTTTGTCTTTAAAGCACTATCTTGAGGCCTGCAGGGCTGGCACTGTCTGTTTTCTGGAGTTGGCTATGTTTTGTCATTGACTTACCAGGTGGTGTAATATCATCCTTTACCCCTAGCTGCAGAGCTGGTGAGCTGTATATTGTTTCAACAAAATCCCTCTATTCCCAGTATTATTCTGTTGATTGGCTTCTCAGTAACAAACTACTGAACCACAGGGAGATAAAGTATTTCTTGTAAATCAAGGTTTCACAGCTGAGTCAGCAGAAAAGCTCTGTTGTGTTGATGAGTTCCTGGTTTTACAAGGTGATTTAGCTGACTGTTTCAAAAGAAGTTACAGTCACTGCTCCTGTTCCTGGTTGTGGATATTGCAGAACTCTACTCGGGGATAGCAGCTGATGGATCTGCTGCTTATATGGAGACAAGACAGCTCAACTTCTTGGCAGGAGCAGAGTTAAACAGAGGCCTGAAAATTCTGGTATCAAAGTTTACTTGGTCAAAGATCAGGGATGTTGGTGAGCCTCCTGAATGGAGGGGGAAGGAATTGTGAAAGGCAGCTTAGAGCTCATACTTGGAGAAACTGAGCTTCCTTCCTGAACATGTGATCTGTGAGGTCCTGGTCTTCCTTCTGCCCATGGACAGGGTTTTGGCAGCATCTCTATGGGGAGATTCTAGTTGCAAGGCATGTGTAAATGTTTAAACTGTTAAATGCTGTTGCAGGGGTAATTGCAGTCCTACTTGGCACCTGGGACTAGGTCTACTCATACCCTGGCACAACTTCCATCCTCACACAAAGCTACAGCTCGTTACAGGAACAAAACTCCTGGTTTCACAGCTGACTTCCCCTGAAGCATGTGATGAAAGAAAAAAGATGCAGAGAGATAAGCTTTCTCTGTGCCACACTGTCTTGTGACTCTGCTCCCAGGTCAGATCTCTGCAGGCTGTCATGCCGTGCAACTTGCTCTTTTCTCTGGGCGCAAGGTGTGCGTTATCAGCAAGGCGAGATGGCATGTTGGTTATTTTATTTAAAATAAAAGACCAATCTTCTACGATCATGACTTTGCATCACTGACTTCCAAAAGGGCAGTGAAGCCAGGTGGTGTGATTTCCAGCACTAGGAGCTGTTGCACAGAGCTATTGCTGGAGCAAAGCGGCAGGCAATGCCTGCCTGCACAGCCGTCCAGCGGCTGTAGATGAAGTATTTGTGCATGGGCTGTTGTTCGCTTGGCACTGACTGCACATGGTGTATTTGTCCCTCCTTAGCAGGGTAAATCTGCGTTGGGTACTCTGAAAAATATTAAGAGCTATCAACCAGTGATCCCAGTACAGGAATAGCCCAGCTGCCTCCAAACTGAAGTGTATGAACAAAACCACCAGAAACCCCTACATCTGAGGGAGATGCAGTCTGTCCCAAGAGACAATGCTGTTGTCTCGTGTGTGATGAAACAGATGATGTCATCAGGCCCCTTGTTCTCCTTCCATACTGGACAGTTTGGGGCTAAGCGCTGCGTGGGAGGCTCCATCTCCCTTTCGCTGGAGCCCTCCTCTGCAGCTGATTCTCCCGCTTCCCCAATACCCTGTCTGACTACAGTGGTTTTCGCTTTCTGACATGGCTGATTCTACTGCAGCTGTGTTTTGCCAGTGCTAATGAAAATAATCAGCAGGCTCCCTTTGTGGCCTGTGTTTCTTATCTCCCACTGCCTTCCGTCTTACAGTTCCCTCTGTTCCTGCTGAGTGTCAATGTTTCTTCAGTAAGGAAGCAACAAGTGCTTGCAAAAAGTATGTTTTGCTGGGAATGGCTGGAGTAGATTGAAATGAAGTCAAGGGAGCGAAGGTCAGGCTGTGAATTGACCTTTGTGGGCAGTATGTCTGCAAAAAGAACTTTTTTCAGCCTTCTGTCAGAGAAGCATTTTTGTCAGCGGTGCAGTGTTGGTGGCTGGAGCAGATTAAGGACTGGTGACTTGGCGGGGCGGAAAAGAGCTGAAAACATCCTCTCCATCCTACCTTAGTCTTCTGGGTTTTGGCTGGGATAGAGTTAATTTTTCACAGGATGCTGGGAGGGGATGGTGCCAGGGCCACTGCCCCAAACTGGCCAAAGGGGTATTCCATACCGTATGATGTCATGACCAGTATATAAAAGGGGCCGGCATCGGGTTCCAGGGAGTGAGCAAATTGCATTGTGTATCACATGTTTTGTATATTCTAAGTACCGCTATAGTTATTTTCCTCATCCTTTGCTGTCCCAGCAAACTGTCCTTATCCCAACCCAGGAGGTTTACCTTCTTCTGACCCTCCTCCCCATGCCACCAGAGGAGTGAGCGAGCGGCCAGGTAGGGCTTAGCGGGGGCTAAACCCTGCCACTTAGGAATGACTAAGAGTTGTATAACCAGGGAGCTGGCCTAGGATGTGCCAGCTCAGCCTCTCCGCAGGCATGCCGTTGCAAATCCTGTAGACAGATGTACGTTTAAAGATACCAGATGCTTCTGCAAATGCCACATAGTGCCAAGCACGCAAAAAAAGGAGACTTGGCTCTGCATCCACGTTTCTTTCCCGTCGTGGTGTGTCTTGAAACGAACTGAGAAGGCCAAAACTGGAAAGAGCAGCAGGCAAGCACAATGGAGGGCACAAGTTTGCACCCGCACTAGCCAAAGCCAGGCTTGCAGGTGGAGCCTTTGCCCCCGGGATGTCCTGTCTGCTCGCTTTTCTCACACAGCAGCAGGAAACGTTAGGCAGCTCTAATAGCAGTTGTATCAGGATTATTTTACAGGGCTTGAAAGTTTCATCCTGCATCCCTAAAGACACCCTAAGGGCAATTACCAGTGATATATGTTGACGCTTTTTGCTCTAAGGACCATCTCAGCCATAGCCCAGTTCAGTCTTCAAACTATCCACCGTGAATTTTGGTGGAGACAAATCGCTGTCTGCTTAAAGACCAGGTTCTCTGAGTTACCGCGTGGGGAATTTTTGCTCATTTCCTCATTTCTGAATTTGCCTTGACGTCCCTGGCACTGAGACTCCTGTGCAGTCTTTGCTCTCCAGCTGTAGTCAGATCTCATTGCATAGGATCCTCTGAGGCCACGGTCCTGCTAGCCATCTTCTGCAGGCCTCCCATGCCCTGGAACTACCAGCAATCCAAAATGCCTGTTGCTGCTGCTGAGTAACGGGCGTTATTAATCTCCCAGTCAACTCCTGTAGTCATTTTCATGTCATTTAGCAGCTGTAAATGCATCACGTCTTTAATGAACAGAAAACCATTATGGTTGAGGGAAAGAGGAAATAATAAAAAACCCCCACCATAATGAATGTAGATAAAATGTTGAGGTGAAAGAACTTTGCAGAGCTGACCTTCATCCTGGGAATACTTTATTAACATTCTTTTCCCAGGAAGAGAAGTACACTATTTTTGCCATGGAGCTGGGTAACACCACCAGTGCTTTCTGCACCACTCCAGCCAGAGTGGAAGACTTAGAACTGTAATGGGTCTGGTGTTCAATAAAGTCAGACCTGTTTGGGGCTCGCTCTATGTAGTTTGATACACAGCTTGCGAAGAATTGGCAGCTGCTCAGGCCTCAGTGCAGAAATTCATGTGGTTGCAAGCATAGACAGAAACAAACGGATCTGTGCTGTTTCTGAAACGGAAGTCAAAATCAGGCTCAAGGGAGGCTGAAACAACTCTGAAAGTTATTCCCATCTGTGCTTTGAGTCAAGGAGATCCTGTGCAGCAGAAATTGTCATGTGCTGCTGACACCTACTGTCAGCGGTGAAGTGCTATTTTTCGTCTGTAGGCAAATCCCACGTCCTCATCCTGACTATTAGAAACCCAGCCAGCCCCCCTGGGTCACAGCACGGTGTGTGTCTCTCTCTTGGCAAGCCTGGCTGGTTAATTCTGCGTGCTCTCCTTCATAACAGGTGGAAGGATTTATTTCCTTTTTATCAAGGAGGCTGTAACTAAGTGAATGCGTATAGAGCTGAACCAGTGCAAACATGTGATGGGAGGAAGACCACGTTTGAATCAAGTCATCCAGTTTTGCCTGAGGTACTAGCCCGTTCCCTTTAGCCTAGCAGAGGCAGCTGCTAAAGAGAAATTAGGGTTTGGACAGATACTTTTACATTGCAAAGCTTCTTTGTGCATAACTGAGAAACAGAACTTTCTGCAGCAGCAGAGAGAGAAACACAACACGAACCATCTCAGACCTTCAGCCTGAGCAGAGCAGGGCAGAGCGAGGAGTCCCAGGCAGGAGCCAGCGAACATTTCTAGCCCGAACGTGCTACCAAGGCATTTGTTCCTCTCCAGCCTTTGTTTGCTCAAGCACCTGAGAGGCCTTGTGGAGCAATGAGTGCTACCACTTAGCCCAGCTTGGCGGACCTCCAAGCCAAGAGGCTGTGGGTGAGCGCAGATGGTGTTTGACGACCTTTGGACAGCGTGTCAGGAGAGGCCCGGGAAGACAGCTGAGCTGCAGGAATGTTTCATGCCCTGGAATGACAAACGAAGCAAGGGCAAGGAACGGTCAGTGACAGAGGTCTTTGAGAAACGAAAATTATGTAGGATGCTCTGACGAGGCCAGTGGACGTGCTGGAGGGTGTTCTTGTGCAATGTGGCTGCAGCACGCTGGAGGAACTGCGTCCCCCAGTCTGCACGTGGCTTATGGGGACACTGTATACATTCAGCTGCCGGGTCGGGCTGTCCCTGCCATTCTCTTCCGCCCCTCCCAAGCGTACGGCCTAATCATACGTTTTCACAACCTTGCCAGCTCAGAGATTCGTGGTCATCAAAATCAGGCCCTCTGGTTTACGAAACTCCTTACCGCAGCACGTTTTAAAGGCCAAAACCAAAGATGAGATGGAAAGGATTAAGCAATTTCTCAGAGAGTCAACACATCAGTTACTGAGCCATCAGTAATCCCCAGACCTTGGATTCCAGAAGCTGAAGGTGCAATGGGGTCCATCAAAGTTGGGCTGCTGGGCTGGACAGAGCTTTCCTCTGAGGCAGCACGACAGCTCTTATCTACAAGGATGAGCCTGCTGGCACAGCCTCCTAGTACAGAAAGGCAACACTAGCTGAAAAGTGCTCTTCCCAGTTTACAGTTTACCGAAATTCTGCAGACAGCGTGCCTGTCACTGCACTGGAGCTTTCGCTGGTGTAGGTGGAAGGAAAGAGGAGCCACCGGTATTTTGCATTCCTGTCCCAGTATAGGTTCTTGGCAGAAAACGAAAAATGGACCAAACTTTGTGATAAAGTTACAATAGTTAGCACCCCCGTTCGGCACCACTGTTAGACTGATGGATAAGAAGTTGTCCATGGTGCACCCAGACACCTTTACGCTTTGCAGCCAAGACTACTCAACAAGCGTTGGTTTTTCAAAGCGCTGGACAAGGGCAGGTAACGCTGACACTTGTCTTCCAGGAAAGTTTGTGCATGAAACATGAATTAACATTAATTGAGATTATGATGATGAAAAAATAAATAATCCACATTCTTTCATCTCAGTAAGTGGCCTGATTTCCCACCGAAATCAGGAGAAAAGGCACGGTCAGCATTGGACAGCTGTGCCATTTTTACTGAACATCCTAACTAAACAGAAAGCCAACTACCAAACATTTTGTTTGCGTTCCAGGAGCTGTACTCTGTGCCGCATTACAGTGCGTGCTATACTGCTGCGGTCAGGTAACATCCAGTTCTACAGAAGATCCATCCTGAGGTCTCACGGACCTCAACAAACACCATCTCAGCGCGGCGGGCCGCACTGCCGCCCAGCCAGGGCTGCGGTGGGGAGCTGCTTCCCGCCGCCGCAGCCGGCCTTCACGGGCCGGCCTAGACCTGTGGGGAGAAGAAGTATCTTTTATTAGCATGAAACGGAGCTTGCATTTTGCTTTTCCTTCACTCTTTTTTTTCTTCAGCAAGCTTCTTGAGCTCATTTTTCCCTGCCAACTCGCCTTGCCCCTGGAGCACCCCGCGTCCTGCCGAGCACTGCATCTCTCCCAGCGGAGGTCTCCGGGCGGGCTGGCGAGGGGAGGGTTAACAGGACTGGCACGGGTTTCCCATGCTGCAGCAGTGCCTCGGGCCCCAGCCCGGGCTGGGAGAGGAAACTGGGCACCGTGTCCCCCCAGTAAAACAGCCTCCCGGGCCCCAGACAAAGGGCGGGGGGCAGGGGTCACCCTGCGGGGATGGGTGCGATGCGGTTTTTCCGGTTCCTTCTTACCTTGCGGGCAGAGTTCTGTTAGTCCGAGATGAGCTGGAGAGATAGTGGAAAGAAAGGAGTGAAAAGGGAGACAGCGGGCAGGGGGCTGTGGGGCTGATCTGCCCATCCAGGTCCATCAGCCCCGAGGCGCAGAGCCATCAGTGCGGGGCTCCGGCTTTGTCCCGGTTCCCGCTAAAAAAAAGAAAAGAAGAAGACAGACAATAGAAAATACTTTCTCTCTGCACAGAACACTGAATTTTCCCTATTTAAAAGAAATGTTAGGCCTCGCTTAAATCTGGGCATTAGCCAGTATTGTACTGGTGTGGCTGCATCAGGGAAACTGCTGCAAGCCCAGAGCTTAACCCTGGGAGCAGAAAGGCAAGAAACACTCCCGGGGGCCTTTTCCAGCGGTAAATGGGTGTCCTGCCCGGGGCGGCTTTCCCAGCGCCGGGAGCCGCGGCACCACCGAGAGCCCAGCCTTTGGAAAAGCCTGTGAATCCAGGGAAGCGTCCGGAGAGCGGGCTTGGGAAAATGCGCTTCACTGGTTCTCAGGCATTATTTCAGGCTGGCGAAATGATGTTTCTGTTGATGGAATGATTACTGGAGGTGAAGTGGAAAGACACGTAGTTTAGGTGTTTATTTAAGCTACAATTTCTTTTTTTTTTTTTCATTCCCCCCAGTACAGTTGCGCTGGTGCGAACAGCAAAATTTGGAGAGCTGGGCTGGAGTGAACAGTGGCTTGGCACAACGAGACTGTATCCTCGTGTCTCCTGGGGAAAAAAACACAGCGCACTGAAGCAAGTGGCAAAGATGCTTTTACTGCATCTCCACATAACGCTGGATGTATTGCACTCTTACCACATGATTTAGGGTACCCTCCCCTCACTACTGTCCAGTCTCTGACCTCTTTTGTCCCTGCTACCGGAAAGGTACGGCTCTTCCAGAGTCAAACTTGGGGTTAAATATTGCCTGGTTGTCAGAGAACGAGCTTGTGCTGCAGCCGGTGGGAGAGCAGGCAGCAGCTCCCGCGCTGGGGAAGACACAGCGAAGGCTCAGGCGAAGGAGGGAACAGAGGAAGGAAGTGCTCAGTTCAGGATGGGGTGAACATCCCATCCCAGATGGATTCGGCTGAGTGACACTTCCACGTCAGCGGTCACCGGATGCCTGGTGAGAAGCAGGAGCGAGAGGATTGTGGGTTAAACCCAGAGGTGTTTAGGAAAGTCCGGTGGGATTTCTGAACCTGAGGTGAGTAAGCCAGACTCTTCCCAGCAGGAGAGTTACTGAGAGCAGATGTGCGGCGTGAAGTTTGGCTTGCTGGGAATGAAGGGGAAACCAATGTAGAGGAGCTGGGGTCAGCTCAGCCCCCCTCACAACCACATGAATAGGGCCTTCCTCCTCCCTTCTTCTTCCTCTCACCCAGTAATTGCCCTCTCTCCTCCCCACATAACCCCTGTGGCTGTGGATTAGCCAGTGGCAAAGAGCAAGGAGCTGCTGCGTAAGAAACAACCGCTCACCCAGAGCACTGTTGTCAAACACCAGGCACACCACACCATTCCCCACCCCGCCATCACCCAAAAGATGTACCGCTCCAAATCCGCTTACGCCGGTGCAAACTGCTCTGCTCCCAGATGAGAAAGGCTTTTGAAAACAGTTCTACGTGTTGCAGCTGCACCTCTGTTTAGGCTGTGGCACTGTAATTCCAAGTACACATCACCCCCTCTCCAAACAGTTACTCGGGCAACTTTGGTGCAGAAGCCAGGAGTCGCGGCAGGGGATTAGGTGCAACGTGCCTAGCCCCGACACCCGGCTGCACGGCTTCCAGCTGCAGACTGGAGAGCAGGTTTTCCACAGCACTGGTACCCACCGGCTTTCCCTTCTGTGGCCTGAAATCATTTGGAAACCCAACCGCATACATGGGAGCTGTGAAAAGTCTGATGGCACAAAATTAACCGTTCTTTGAAAAGACTATGTAAAATCAGGGAGAAATATTAAGCCTGACTGCTTGTAGAGAAATGCCCTGTGAGCTGAAAAACGACTTTCAGTAAGTACTCACCTGGAGAGCCTCTGCTGTAGTTGAGCATGATATTTTGTACAGTACGAAATTACTGCTTCGCTGAAGCGTGCCCCTTCACAGCACCCGCTGCCAGGCAGGCGGGCAGCAGAAAGAGAACAAACGCAATCTGTGCTGTGTGCTTTCCTGCAGGAGCCAAGAATGAGCAGCTAAATCCAGATAACCATCTGTAATCTGGTATTCTCACAAACTGACCCTGCATTACATTCATTTTGAGGCAGAAGAGCTAACGTGGCGTTTCCACTGACCCTGCAAGGCAGGATAAGCCCGTGCTGCTGACCAAAGAGGAGCTTTTTGGAAAGGTTGTTTTAGTGATGTTGTTTTACTGATCCTGTTCACCACACAGATACAGAAACCTTCACGTTGGAAGGAGGGAGGAGATGCAACGGTGGAATTGCTATGAGTCGGAGAACTTTCCTATTTGAAAAAAATAATTTACGAGACTCCTGACATCATGAGACCTGCATATTCTGAAAGCTGTAGAAAGAGCTTTTTCATTAAAGCCAGAGTTTCTGAAATGCAAGTGATGCTGCACAGGGCCTGAAATTTGGTCCCGTTCTGACCTTCAAACACGAGATGTGTTATAAGTAGCAAATGACGCAAATCAAAACAAGTGGAGACCTTTTTTAACCCGGGCAGCAGTGCTTTTTCTCCACTAGCACCAAAAGAGAATCCTTTCAGAGCACGATACTGCAAAGTGTACATATCCTGTGATGCTCTCAATAGCTTTTTACAAGTTCAGTGGAAGGAGCCTACATTGTATTTTTAAAGCAAGTGCTTGTAGGGTCTATTTTCCTGATAGCAAAGCAAATAATATTTAAGGTTTTTAGAACACTGGAACCATAAACACATTTTTACAGCATTAACCTGGACAGCTACAGCAAATTGGCATACGCACAGAGTACAAAAGTTGAGAAATCTGGTCAGACTGGTTTCTGAAAGGCACAAGAGATCTCTGTTGAAGTGATAAACATTAAAATACTATTAAGATAACATTAATAGTGGTGCTTTCAGAGAAGCCTAAGCAATCTGGTCACTCAAAAAAAAAGCCAAAACCAAAACAGATGAGGAAAGGCAGACAGTGGAAAAAAAAAAAAAAAACCGCTTCCAGGGAATGAACCTAAAAGGGCACTTAATGTCAAATCCAATTGTGAATTTATACACAAAGGAAAGAACCTAAATTCCCTTAGGAACCCCGAGTCATCTAAAATGCTTTAACAGTTCTAAATGCAGTGCCTTTATTTTTATAACAGACGGATGCTGATACTGAAGTATGCTTTCTGTTACAAACCCAGTTTCAACTCCCTGCTCCCCAGCTGATCCAGAATGGAAACAATCCCTCTTTGCGTTAACGTCAAGTTTCTTGTTTTGGCAGAAGTTTTTATTTACTATTGCATTTTTCTGCCGACATTACAGACTTTGATGTGGATCGCTTCTTTCAGGATACATATTCACTGCAGAATTATCTACATTCAAGCTGCTCAAAAGCATCCCGACCACAACATAATTGCTGTAGCCACTTCCGTGTGCCGTTAAGATTTCTTGGGGTGCACATGTGGGATTTTTTTTTGGAAGACACTGGAGAACTAACAGCACTTGACTGCTGGCGCAGCTAAGGAGCGGTGTAACTTGAGTTTTAACCTATAAATCTGATGGGGCAGCCACTAGAGTTAAGGGGGTTTGTGAATGGCTCAGACTTGACTTAGGGGCAATGTTCAACTGAGAGCTCAAAGGGGCTTTTCACTGGGGAACGCATCCTTTGTGCTGGGCTGGGATAAGGAGACCATTGAGCAAAGAGCTATCTGCAAATAAGGCGAGTTCTTCAGGAAGAGGGGTAGGCAGCCGCGGATGGCGAAACCACTTTCGGAAGCTGGACTGAAAGTTGGTTGGATTTTTCAGAGCCAAGTCGTCTGAGCCAGTCACAGCTGTTATCTTTTGGAAAGGCAAAGCTTTGGTGCGAGTCTGTCCTCCCTTGCGCTCAAGCTTCTCTGCAGCTCAGAGCTGCAGCCTGTGCTAATACCAGAGCACGGCCGTGGTCCAAGCACCCCACTCCAAACCAGGGGAAACGATGTGAAGCAGGAGGAAAGACACCTGGAGGTTGCAAGAGCGTGGTGCTTTGGCAAGGGACCTCGGGTTAAGGTTTTAGGGGAACCTCTTTCAAATAAATCCGTAACATCGTATATATAAACCTGTATAAACCCAGAACATAACGCACCTGTATGACAGAGTTCCCCTGTAATGATGGGCAGGCACATATGGAAGTTGGAGAGAGGAGCTCGCCCCTGGGAACCAGAAATACCTAAGTGGAAGCAGGGCCAGTTGGGAACATTTGCAAGCATGGTCTCTGGGGGAAAAAAACAATGAAGAAACTCTTTTGGAAAAGTAAATTATGAGATACTTTTAATCATTTTCAAAAGAAGTGGGAAACATCCAAACTCCTTTAAAACAACTTAGAAAATGGAGCCTTATTGAAAGAAAGTTAGGTTCTTGGGTTATATACGTGCTTGGCTAAGTTTTACCTAGAAGCTTTCTGAAAGCCAGAAGTGCCATGTTAGAGTTAAAAAAGCACTGAAGTGGTGCAAGAACCCACTTCGATGCTTTCCTGAAAAAAATCCCTCCAGTCTAAACCCCAAATCTTCTTCAGACAATGAAAAAAAAAGATGCAAAGAGGTGACTCGTGACGGAACCGTGGCGGTGTTTTGAACCGAAGGGTAACAGCGCATTGGCAGGGAGGGCGGCCAGGCGCGCCCAGCGCACACCCCAAACCTCTGCAGTGTGGGCCGGGAAGGAGAGGGTTCATCACCAGCCATGTGTATTCATCAAGCTTTGAGGCGAGTCCTAAAATCTGGGTGTTTTGTCTAAATATCGATTTAAGTAGTTATGTGGGCTTGGATTCTGACAAATAGAGATACGAGCAGCTGTAGAGGGGTTACCAGGCGGTGGCCTGCATCCCGCGATCAGGGATCACAGAATCACAGAATGGTTTGGGTTGGGAGGGGCCTCAGAGATCATCTAGTTCCAGCCCGGCTGCCATGGGCAGGGACACCCTCCACTAGACCAGGGTACCCAAAGCCCCATCCAGCCTGGCCTTGAACACTGCCAGGGATGGGGCCTCCACAGCTTCTCTGGGCAACCTGTGCCAGTGCCTCACCACCCTCACAGGGAAGAATTTCTTTCTAACATCCAATCTAAATCCCTTCTCTTTTAGTTTAAACCCATTCCCCCTTGTCCTGTCACTGCACTCCCTGATAAACAGCCCCTCTCTGGGGATGCTCATTAGATACCCTGCTTAAATATCTGACAACACAGCTTTACACTTATTCAACAATTCCATAGTTGAATTCCTCCTGTTATTTTTCTGTGTAGGGAAAAAACCCATTTTCTTTCCCGGCTGCAGAGCAGTTTGCAGGGAGGCTGCTCCCACACCTCTGCACCCACTGCCCGCCGGTGCAGCAAAGCTGGCTGTGCAGAGGGCCAGACGAGCAGCGGGTTTTCGCAGCCTCCCAGCGATGGCGGCTCATCGAGCGCTCGGCTCCCGCTGGAAGGCTGGAGCTTGACCCATCGGCTCAACCTGGAGAATTTCAGGCCCAAGGTGACTTTTCCGGTACTGATGTTGAGGAGCCGCACGAGTGCCCCAGAGGAGAAAGGACCCCCAGGAGGCTTGGGTTCCCCGCTCAGGGCTGGGACTTCTCGCGCACCCAGGCAGGACTGGCTGCCGTCCTCGGGCTCCGCGCCGCAGGGCCCTGCCACAGGGAGTGAGCGCACAGCTGGGCCCCACAACGGCAGCTGCTTGGCTGCTACCCCTGGCAGGTAGCAGAAGGCCGAGGAACGGCAGTGGAGGTTTCCGGTCCTACGGTTCCCTGAGGCGCTGGGTATTGCCAGGACCGCCTGGAGAGCGCCCAGCTGCCCGGCCCGCGCCACAACGCAGCGCCATGAGGGTACCGCCGTGCGCGACGCCGTGGCTCTGCTCGGTTGAGCTGCGTCTTCCCTGAGCGGGACAAAGGAGAGCACGGCGGCGGCGCCGGGCACGGAGGTACACCCCCCCGGCCCGGCCCGGCCCGGCCCGGCCGCCGGTCCTGCTCCCGAG
>VWZZ01006771.1:433308-450693 GCA_013399095.1 Psophia crepitans
GCCCCCGGTGTGTGACATGGCGGGCCTCGCGGGAGCTGGTGGGGCCCGGCGGGCACCGTGGGAACGGGCAGTGCTGCCGCCCGGCCCGGAGCCCTGCTTGGGACCAGGGACGTGGACCTCACTGTCGGTTGCCCACCCCCCGCCGCGCCCGGCCGCCGCACGGTGGGATCCTGCACCCCCGCAGGCGGAACCACACAGCCCTCTCGGGAGAGGAACGGGCCCCCCACCCGAGGCCGAGCGCGGTCTGTGGGAGCAGGCAAGCCTTCGCCCCGCGTTCTGCCAGCCGCTGCCCCGGTGCCTCATCGAGGAGGTTTAACTTTCGGGTGTTACCTGGTGGGGGGGAGGGCTGCTCGGCCAGTGCAGAGCAGAGGAGGCTTTTCTGCCACCCGGGTGCTTACAGGTGTCCCTTTTCTCTTCCGACAGAGCTATTGCCATGGCAACTCAAGTGCTGGGACAGTCCGGTGGGAACAGCCTCTTTCCTGGCAGTGCCAATATCGGTATGGCGTTGTCCAATGACATGTATGACTTACACGACCTTTCTAAAGCTGAGCTGGCAGCTCCTCAGCTTATTATGCTGGCAAACGTGGCCTTGACCGGAGAAGTCAATGGCAACTGTTGCGATTACCTGGTTGGAGAAGAGAGGCAAATGGCAGAACTGACAACGGTGGGGGACAGCAACTTCTCAGACAGCGATGGAGAGGGTGTGGAAGATACCCAGGCTGCTGAGAGTGACCGTGAGGCACCTGAAAATGTGGAATTAAGCTCTATGGAAGTTCCTAGTGTGGAAACCCAAGGTGCAGCTGCTTGTCCCCCTCCTAAGACTCCCAGTGTGGACAAAGATGTCTCATCGGAAGCACCGGGTACTCCAGAAAGCACAGAGGACAAATGTAAGAGCTTGAAGAGCAAACCGTTTCGTTGTAAGCCTTGCCAGTACGAGGCAGAATCTGAAGAGGAGTTTGTGCATCATATCAGGGTTCACAGTGCTAAGAAATTCTTTGTGGAAGAAAACGCAGAAAAGCAAGCCCAGGTGAAGGAATCTGATTCTTGCACTGCAGAAGAGGTGGATTTCTCTAAGGGCCCAATCCGTTGTGATCGTTGTGGCTATAACACTAACAGATATGATCACTATCTGGCTCATTTGAAGCACCACAACAAAGCAGGGGAAAATGAGAGAGTCTACAAGTGTACCATATGCACTTATACTACCGTCAGTGAATATCACTGGAAGAAACACCTAAGAAATCATTTTCCCAGGAAAGTGTATACCTGCTCGCAGTGCTCCTATTTTTCAGACAGGAAGAACAATTATATTCAACATATTCGAACTCACACAGGTAAGTCTGTCATCTTTTCTGATTTAAGTGTGGTAAGAGTGCTGGGAAACTCTGATGAATGAAGCAAGCCGAGAGTCTTCTATTTGCAGAGTTTGTTCCACTCCAATAACATGCTCTCATTTTGGTGCTACCAGATTGTAGCCTCACAGAATTGGGGGTTTGGTTTGAGCTCCAGTCCTAGAGGACTGAGAAAATCTCTCAGTGTCAGGGACCCAAGAGGAGAGGAAGAGCATCCTGTTCAGTAGTTTTAAGCTAATTTTTTGAAGAGGGCATGACAAAGCATGCCTGTGATGATTGTGGGGGTCTACAACATGAAAGTCTGATGTACTGTAAAAACAAAAGAAGCAGGTTGACAAAAGGTGCCTAAATCTCATGGGTAGTTTTGAAAATGGTACCTTCAGACTGAGCTGAAACTCGACTAAGTGGTAATTACAGAGAAAAAAGAACTGATGCCCACATGCGAAGGAGCCCTCCAGCATCTACAAAGCCAGAATAAGTGTGTTCCCAGTGAGTGAATTACTCTTAACGTACAAGGGCCTCGTTTTTTCTAAGGTCTGCATCACTGCAGTAGCCAGAAGTAGACATGTACTTTTGTGGACCTGTAGGAAACCCTCAAGGGAGTCTTTGGCCTGATTTCCTGTCTTCTCTGGTTTGTAATCTCAAAGAAAAGCATGAGGCCCCCTTCTACTCTGGGTTATCCCAAGTGGAATTGAAGGACCTTCAGTGTTGCTGCCATCCCGTGAGCTGGGACTGCAGGTGATGTAGGAAAAGCCTCACACGTGGGGGAATCCTGTAGCCAAACTTTTGGCTCCAAAACTGGCAAGAGGATGTTGCAGCCGCCTCGCCTCTTTGGGCAGCGAGGTGCAAGTTGCTTTGCCTCCTGATCCCTTTTGTGCAAGTGGGAGGGCAGTTGAGGCCATCCTTGCAGCTTCTCAGAAGCTTTTATTTCCACCTTGTCAAGGCTTTCTGAGGAGGGTGCAAACTTGGTAACCATCTCCAAGTGCTCTGACCTGACTTGGTTCCCCTTTATCGTACGTAGCCTGCGCTGGCTGAGCATTTCTCCTTTGAAGTTACGTTTTTGTCACAGCAGTGACATGAATGGTTTGGAGGCTTCAGTTCAGTTGTCTGCAGCTGTCTGGAAGGGGAGGGCTGGACTGCGGTGGCCTCGGGGCTGGACTTGAGCTCAAGTGTGCAGCAGTTTGTGTTGGTCTGCATGCTTTAGTAGCTGCTTTGACGGGCTTGGGAGGGTCTGCGGGCATTTTTTGTACGTTAAGACATTTTCTTCTCTTAACGAGAGCCACGTGCTGTTGTTTAGAGGATACCCTCAGTTTAAAAATCAGTCCTGTCTAAATATTTTTGTCCTAAACAATTAAACAAAGATTATTTTGAGAGGTGTTAGGAAAATTGTGTGGTTTATCCTCCAGTTTGTTTTCTTCGTGTGTATTGTGGGAGATAACAGGAAAGTGACCAGGTAAAAATGACAGAATAGTAGGAGAAAAACTAAATAAGTCATGCAGGGAACTCATGGCCAAATGTGAGCCCATTCTGTGGTGCCTGTCTGTTTTACATTTGTCTCGACTTTAAATTCATCCCTGCTTGTGTTTGTACATGACATTAGGTCCCCGCTCTGAGCTCTGAAAGCTCTTGTTGGGTTTTACGGGAGCTAATGATGAAAGAATGTTTGCTGAGGAAGCGCTCTGTTATCACTGCGTTTGACCAATTTACCAGTGAACTGTATTAAAATGAGAGAAAAAAAAAGGCATGTAGGATATTGTCCGGTTCCTCTTCTCCTTTAGAAATAGTGATGCAATCAAGGTTTCTGGATCTTAGGTTTGCCATGACCTTTTATTATTTTAATTAAGCTGAAATGGGTGATTACGATTTCAGCATTTTTTAGGCCTCTCTGGTAGTTGTCCTTTGCTAGCTCTTAAATAAAACGTTAAGATCTTTGAGCCACTTCTCACTTGATAAAAAAATCTTTCTAATAATTAGTAGACTCATTTAGGAGTGCGCTTTGTTTCCAGTAACACTGATTTTGTGGGGAGAGTGTTAAAGCTAAAGGAAGAGTATTAGAAGAATGAATAAGGTACTGGCTGGTATATTTATACACCAGGCTAAAAGTTTCTGCTGGTATTAATGTGTAATCGATTGCCTTAAAAAAACACAAACAAAACCACAATGCACAAAAAAACACCACACACCCCTGCTAAAAAAAATCATAAAAAAGACAGATATTTTATAGTCAAAAGTATTTGCAGATTATTAACAGTTCAGGCAGTTTCTATTAAATTCATTATAACACCAAAATGTCTTTGGATTAAAGTTTTCACTTAAAACTTAAGAAGAACATTTGTTGGAAAAAAGATGGGAGGATTACGTACAAACTTCATTTTCTTTCCATTTCATGGGTTCAGAAAACTAATAAGAAAGTTGGAATTACTGTTTCTTTAGTTTTCTGGTTGCTAATAGGTTAAATAATTTCGGATAGATACATTTCTCTCTCCTATTTTGTGCTTCACCTGCCTTTTTCTGTGTGGGAAAATGCCTCCTTGCAGATAACGGGGTTCTGCTGTGTTTGAGCCACCCGGTTTTCTGAAACACTGGCTCTGTACAGAGTGCAGTTTCACAGGATCAAATGTTCTGCTGCTGCTGGAGAAAGGCAGGCTGAGTTTTCTCCCCGTATGGTGGGACTGGTTGATTGAGCTCACTAAAATGGCAGTAAAATATTCCTTTCCTCTTCCCCAGGTTGGTTTTCTGCTGGTTAATGAACAGAATTGACTTACTAAGAACCTGTGCAAATGCCAGAGCACGCAGCCAGGCGCGGGGCAGGGGGAACTTGCGTGGTGGCAGAAATGCCTATCCTCTCCATGGCTGGGGACCGCGGGAAGGCTGGCAGAAGTTCTCTGCTTGCATCTGTGCTGGAAAGCAAGTGTCCGTGAACCTTCCCTGCACTGGAAGATACTTTGCAGCTCGTGACAGTGCTTGTGTGGCAGGCAGGCTGCTGACAGAAACAGGGGACCTTGGGCAGAGGGGTGCTTTAAGGACTCTAGATACAATCACAGGCTTGTCAGCTGGGAAAGCTACATCTGGAAGAGCCTGTCTGCTGCCCAGGAAAGGGTGGCTGGTGGTGTTCAGGGCTGTCCTTTCCTCTGCTGATGGGGCAGAAAGGACCTTTTGTGTCAGGGACAGATCTACCTAGACTAGTTTGTGCTCATTAGACGTGTTAGACCAAGTTTTGACTTGATTCATGCCATCAACTATCCACACTGCTGATCCTGGAACCGTACTACGTGCAAGACAGTGCAGCATTGTTCTAACTTTTTTTTTCTCCGTTTTAGTTAGAAGCTATTTCTAGAAGACTTAATTGAAAATTGTCTGCAGGGCTATATAAATAAGACATCTACTTCAGGCGGTCTCAGTGTTCAGTGCCTACCTTTGGGCTGTCTTTTTTAAATTATTTTGGTTTTCATAAGGGATCTTTCTTGCCACTGTGTTGGAAGTTTGATGGAAGCAGTTTTGTTTCAAGTAGACAGAACTTTTAATAGCATTATAAGAAAAGCTTTGTGAAGAGATCATCTTAAACTCGTTCCCTGCTGTTGGTGTGCCTGTTCATTTGCATGGAGTTAAGTGCCTGCTTAAGCTTTTGCTGGGTCTGGGCTTATTCTTTAGTTGTCTTGTGGAGAGGTTTTTTTGGTGGCTTGTTTGCATATAATGAGCCTGTAAAATTACAATAAAAATCCTTTGGGGAGTAGCATTTTATAAACCAGCCCTTACAATGTAGTCAGGCATTTAATTCTCAAGTGGCAATAACACATTTTAGATTAGTTGCATTCATAATACTTCAAATCTAGTACTTGTTGTTGCCGTGCCTATATATAAAATACCTGAAAGAAAACCTTTTCCACATTCCTGACATGGGTAACTTTAAAGATACGAAATTTCAGGTAATGGGAAAAAGACGTGACTGAATATTCCAGGACCTTTGGCCACATACTTTGAGTTTGTAAGGAGCCATTTAAAAACAAACGCTTTTTTTATAACAAAAGGCCTACCCCTCCCTCGTACATGATTTAAATCTTATTGTGTGTATTGCACCAATCTCCTACCTTGTTTTAAACTGGAAAGGGGGAAGGGTATGGTTGTTAAGTGAATTTACCTTTAAACTGCTGATCTAATCAGGAATAGTCTAAATGTTTGATGGGAGGAAGAAATGTGGGATTAGTCTGCATCACAAAGACTACTTCTGCTGTTGTTCTGCCAAAGCCCTGCAGTGGAGCCTCACGTCCAATACTGGCATATGAAGGTCTTTGCTGCTGCAGATAAACTATGCTTCTGAAAGTGAACAGATAGCCTGTACACGGGGCTTTTGCTGACTGTCCAGGTCTCAGTGATTTGGAGAGCGCGTTAGCTGTATGCTCAACGGATGTAGCAAAATGCAGTAGTGTAATTCTGACTGTGACTGGAATGATTATTACGACTGAGTAACTTACTTTTCCCATCCCAACTTCACTCCCATCTTCCGTGGAGGTATCCACCCTAGGCTAAAAAGTGTTTTTACAGTTTGTAGTGGAGACAAGGCAGCCCGGATCTCCTAGCTGTGCTAGCAGTTTGGGGAAAACACCCCTGGTACTTATCTGGACCTGCCTAACAGATGTTAATTCTAAAACTACCTGCCTTTATTTGGGGCTTGTCTTCACTTGAAAAGGATTTTCAAGTATCATTGTACTGGTAGTTACACAAGCTAACTGTCCCTCGTGGAGAACTAATTTATGACAGGTTAGTTTCCATTACTTCTCCAGAAACAACAACTCTGCAGGCAGAGGGATTTGAGTCTTCAAAATAAATGTTGCTGCTACACTTTTTTGCTAGCAGCGCAGTTTCGCTGAGCAGGGCATTGTCTTTTCCATGCTCCGAGCTAATTTCACTCCACCTGTAAAACTTTGGAAGTAGTGACCCAGTCTCTGTCCGTGTTTGTGTTCTGGCAAAGGCAGGTCCGCACTGAGTGCATGGTTGCTCCCCATCTTAATCCATTTTAAACATGGAGGTTTCAGGTAAGGTGTTACGTGAAGCAAGAACATACAGACTCTGTAAGAAACCAGGTATCTTTTGTGCATCTTCTGAGCGCTGGGAGAATATAGTGTAGGAAAACCGTGAGGATGTGGCCCTCATATTCTGCCCCTTCACTACCCTCATTCATAAGGCATGACACGTTGCACTGATGCGGCTTGGGCATATGATTCTCACTGTGGCCCTTTGCTGAGCGGTAATGTGCCCTCAGATACAGACTGGGGATCTGTGACAGCCTCACATGTATGGCTTGAAAACCAAGTTTGGGAATCGGCGTGTTAACTAATTTGCTGTTTGTTTTTGCAGGAGAGCGGCCCTATCAATGTGCTATGTGTCCTTATTCCAGCTCTCAGAAGACCCATTTAACCAGGCACATGCGCACCCACTCAGGTTGGTAAGGGGCGGCAGCAGCGTGACTCGGGAAAAGGGGGTGGTTACAGAATCACAGCATGGTTGAAGTTGGAAGGGACTTCTGGAGGTTGTCTGGTTCAGCCCCCCTGCTCAAGCAGGGCCACCTAGAGCAGGCTGCCCTGTTCTGTGTGAGATCTTATCCAGTACGGCCTGAGCTTTAGCTCCACTTTTAACAGGGAAGGTTTTATTTACCTGCTAAGAAAATGCTAAATGTCACTAATAAAAATGGCAATGGGAGAATATATCTTTTTCTTTCTCTTTTAGTCTCTAGGGTGTATTCTGAGGTCCATAGGCCTGCTCTGGTAGTCTTAATAATCCAGTAGCAAATACGACATTGTGACGATATAGGAATATATTCTTGCCTTCTCTCTGTGCTGCCGTAACTCAGTTGAAATCAATGAAGCTGGGAAAATTTTGAGCAGCTGAGAGTCTCTCCTGTGATGTCTGTTGATCTCATCACACCCAGGTGTTCTGAGGGAACCTTTAGTTTTTCCTTAGTATTACAAAAAGATGCAAAATAGTGTCCGCTTATGGCAAGGACAAATGGAAGAGAAAAGAGCAGACTGAGGGTATTCACACGCAACTCAGTCTTGTGGCACTAAAAGCCAAATTAGCAATTTTAACTGGCCTTTATTTCCCATCACTGGTCATAAGCTGTGGTGTTTCAAACGTCTGCTCTCTTTCTCTTGCAAATCTCTTTGTGAGTGAAATAACAGCATTTTTGAGTTGTGACAGCGTAGGTATGCTAGACACAAGCATGGTTGTCCTTTGTGGCCCTCGTAGGGGAGCTCAGGTAGATCTCAGCCTCTGCATTTGGTTTGCTGATATCTGAACTGACCAGACCTAGGTGAATTCCTGATCTTAGCAGACAGTAGTGAAAAGTCTCCTGAGCACTGATTGTTTCAGTTTCAATAGATGAGGCTTTTTATTGAAGCCAGAAGGCAGGTAATTTTAACTGTTGTGGACAGGGAGTTTGGACCCATTAAAAACCGCCAGCTTTAAAACTACCCATTTAAAATAGCCAGTAGTTTGGTTTGAGAATTTTGTGAATGAAGTATTCTGCTTCCAGAAACAGAAATAATTTTTGGCTGAATCTCTGGGCTAGATGTGAGTTTGCAAATGGTTTGGTCAATGCTGAGCCTGGAAACTGTTTCATGAACATCTTGTTCTCCCCTTGTCTGTGCAAAGAAGTCTCAAATCCGAAGGAGATGAGAAGTGGGATCTGCCCTTGGCCCTTGACTCAAAGGTCTGGGCGTGAGCTGTGCTGACAGATGTGGGAGTGCACATGGGACTCTTGCTATCAGGGGTGCTTTATTAATAGCTCTTGTAATTTCTGCTGCATGTCTTGCTGCATTGCCCAGGCAGCTGAACCTTTTCTGTGGCAATTTCTGGACTCCTGCAGTTCACAGGCTGGCCTTTTAAGGCAAACTGGTGCTGGAGCTTTCTTCAAATGTCAGACAGTGAATGGCAGTGGTGTACAGCCTACTTCACAGCTGTGTTCTTGGCCATCTCGGTACATGTCCTTTCCACTTGTGCAATAAACCCCCTGGATTTAGTGAGGGTGATGGACACAAACTCTTACATCCAACCTTTGAGTTACCCTGTTGCAGCTACCTCTGAGCAGTTAGAACAGCTCTTCATGTGTATGTGAGAGAGGCTGTTCTTGTCCTCATTCTGTGTAATGTGGAACTCTTCCTTGAAGTGTAGAAGATAAAGGGCCACACTTGCAAGAAGGAAGAGCAGTGAAGCACATCAGGCTTGAACTTGTGGAAAATTTCCCCAGGAGTGTGTGGGGGAAGGAAGGAAGATAGGCTGAAGGTGATAGGGAATCAAAGTAACCCTTCTTTAAATAATAGAGGTGCTGCAGGCAGACATTAAATGGTCTAGACTCTTAAAACAAGTGCCCTCATCCTTCCTGCCAGGGAGGCAGCACAGCCTTCCATAGAGTTTGTGAGGGTGTTGCAAGATGAGCCATGTGGCTAACACAGACACCACACAGTGACTTCATCTTCGCTGCAGGCTGCCCTGGGCTCCTGAGTCATGCTGCAGAGGAGCAGCATGAGCACGGGCAGTGTCAGGGCAGCAGGTTGCAGGGGCGGGAGAAGTACTATTGTACTGCGAGCAGGAGGGGCTGGACTGGATTTTCGTTGTACCTAGGCAGTTGTTAGCTGTTACTAACTAGAGTTAGTTTTGTAGGTCAGTTTTGAGATGCTGGTTCAGAGCTCAGGAGCATCTGAAATTTCTCAGCTGAATTTGCACATGCACAGATGTTCTCAAAGTGTTTCTGGAGTTGAGTTGTTGTGCTAGAAGTGTTTTTCCTAATTGCTTTGATGTGTAAACGGAAAGCCACTTCTGCTGCGGTGGCGTGCACTAAGCAGAACGTTTCAGGAACACTTCTGCAAGAGTCATTGTAAAGCTAAATCCAGATTTCAGTATTAACATGATGGCTTTGGACTGCTCATGGTTGGCTCACCAAGAGTAGCCTCCAGCTGATACGTCATGTCTTTTGAGACACCTTAAGAGTGAGCTGAGCTATCAGAGGGAAAGGTCATCTGAGCAGTGTGTCCCTCTCACGTGCTTTGGGTTTTGCTAGCTTCCTTTCCCTCGTTTCCTTTTCAATGCGAACATGAAGTATGCTAAATCTGTGTAAAGTTGGACTTTTTTGAAACGTTTGTGTGAAACTGCTATTCATCAAATGTTAAATTTCCATTTTTCTACAATGCATTCAATGGACCAGTTGGGTATGGATTCCATTTGCTAATATTACTGTAGAGAGATCTCTGCCGGTATGTATGCCTAGCCAGAACCTGTGACGTTGTTACTGCTTGTTTGGTTTTGGATCCCCTTCCTCCCAACTCTTGCCCCTTCTCTCTTTTTTTTTTTTTGTATTTTTGTTCTTGGTGTCTTGTGAATGTCTTTGTGACTTGTGGATTTTTTATGTTGACTTTACTTAATTTTAAAGGCGCATGGACTTTTTTTTTTTTCTTTTGAGTTTTCATATTTCTGTATCTGTATTAGTGGGAAGTGATTTTCCCACACACACACCCCACCATGCTTAATAATCACCATCGTTCCCTTCCACCCTTCCTTTCTTAGGTGAGAAGCCATTCAAATGTGATCAGTGCAGCTATGTGGCCTCAAACCAGCATGAAGTAACTCGTCATGCAAGGCAGGTTCACAATGGGCCGAAGCCTCTGACTTGCCCGCACTGTGACTACAAAACAGCTGACCGCAGCAACTTCAAAAAGCACGTTGAGCTCCATGTCAATCCGCGGCAGTTTCTCTGTCCTGTTTGTGATTACGCAGCGTCTAAAAAATGTAACCTGCAGTATCACATCAAATCCAGGCACCCCGATTGTTCTGACATCACCATGGATGTTTCAAAGGTGAAGCTACGGACTAAAAAGAGCGAAGCTGACTTTTCTGAGAGTGTTGCTGACAAAGCAGAGAAGGAACAAATGAAAGGGGATTCAGCTGCAAAGAAAACTGAGAAAATTGTGAAAGTGGAGAAAAAAGATAATTTGGCGAAGGAAAAGAAGCCAACAAGCAATGTTTCTGCAGGCCAGGTGACAACCAGAAGTCGGAAATCAGCTTCAGAAAACAAGGAGGTGGATATTAAAACTGAGAAAAATACTGAGAAAACATGTAAAACAAAGAAGATCAAAAGAAAGGCAGAGTCTGAAGGAACTTCCTCAAAGCAAGAGCCTGCAAATGATACCTCAGTAGCAGTAACAAAGAAGAAAAAGAAAGTGGAAACCAAACCCAGAGACTACCAGGAAGCTCAGAAAAGTGACGTTGTACTGGAGGAGGAGCCTAAAAAGCAAAATTCTTGCCTCAAGAAAAACAGAAAAAAGAAAGCTCTGAAAAATAAGCACAGTAAGAAAAGCAGTAAACTCGATCAGGAGAAGATCGAGGACGAGGAGCTGCCAGACGAGTGTCCTATAACAGAAGAGGATGAATGCACGAAGCCTGACACTGAGGGCAGTGACCAGAGGGAGCAAGATCTCACTGACACAGTGGCATCGAACGACGATGGTGGCCTTGCTCTCAAGGGGGAGAGCGCCGATCCCAAAGGAAGCGGTGTACGAGACCCAGGGCAGCTTTGTCCGCCAGCTCAGGATGCAAACACAGAAGCTGAGGTAGAGGACCAAGAAATGCCTGCTGCTGCAGAAGAGAGCACAGACACTGTTGATGAAAAAGAGGAAAGAGAGGTGGACAGAGGGCAAGACGCTTGCCCTGAGGAATCTTCTGATGCAGTGGCTTCTGAAAAAAGCTTGGATGTGCCCATGGATGTGGTACCCGATCTGGCGCCTGAGAAGGAGCCAGAGGAAACCTGCGTGGCAGAAACTGTGAGTAACTCCGACCCGATGGACCTGACTAAGACGTGCCTGCCAACCCCAGAGCCAAGTGGAGATGCCGTGCCGGCACCTGCACCCCCAGAAGGGTGTACGCAAAGCCCTCAAGGTGCTCTGGCCTTATCGTCTCCGGATAACACAGCAGTGAGTGAATCTCAGGAAATGGATGAGGATGAGGGCATCCACAGCCACGAAGGCAGCGACATAAGCGACAACATATCAGAAGGGAGCGATGACTCGGGGTTAAATGGCGCTCGCTCCGTACAAGAGGAAACAAGTCCAAAAACGTCTCAAGTAGCTGCTGACACCACAGTGGCCAGGGAGAACTATGTGTGCATTTTTTGTGACCGCTCGTTTAAAAAGGAAGGTGAATACAGCAAGCACCTCAATCGCCACTTAGTCAATGTGTATTATCTTGAGAAGGCAACAAAAGGGCAGGAGTAGAAGTAGCTGTGGTTTGGGAAACCTTCTTTTGTAAGATCTTATACAGCTTATGTACAGATACTGTAGATTTTTTTCTTTTTTAAGCACGGTTTGCTTTAGTGTCTGCATTGATTTGTGGGTTTGTTTTTTTTTAAGTTGAAAATATTTTTGGCAATTCTTTGTGTAATGGTGAACTCATTAACTATTGGATCTCTTCGTCAGAGAAGGCAGGTAGGGTGTACGAGACAGTGTCCTGTATAGTCAGTGTAAGCTTCTAGTCTATTAGCTTATGCAATTCTTCTATCAAATGAGTTTTAGGAACAAGACTGTAGCTAACAATACACAAGCTGGATGTTGATAGAGCCATTGGCATTAGTTGCTTTTTGTTCTAGCAGCCAACTCCTTCTCTCTCTCCCCTCTTCCCTTCCCCACCCCCCCCCCTTTTTTTTTTTAGTTCTTCTTGATGTGTCTTGATGTTCAAAGCGTTAAACTACTTGATAGGTTTTCTACCAGGAAGATAGCTTCTATTACGTAAAAGAGCACTTTGTAAAAGAAATCAGAGTTGGCTAGTGATGAACATAACTGTTGAAGATAATTATAATTGTGAACATACATTTCAAATCCCCTAAGCATGAACAGTGAGCCAAAACTTGGGAGTAGTCCTTCCAACTTTTGATTGGAGAACCTCTGTCTTGATTAATATCTTAATGACTGTGATATGTAATTGGCTTTGTTGTGGGGGAACAAGTTTGTTATTTTTAATTTCTGCTTTTTTTTAATTGTGCTTTAAGGGCTTACAATATTGCACATTGTTTTTGATTTTTACCTATGCAGTTTAATCCTTTAGGAATAGCGCTTGTGCAGTACATGTACACTTTATATATGCATGTTTGGTTTTGTGTAAGGTTTTTTTATTGTTTGGAAACGTTCAGATTCGTTGCTTACCATGGGATAGTTTTCTGTGATGATCTTTACTGCAGATTTTTCTTGTTTTCCTGGGGTATTATTAGTTGTGCATGAAGTTGCTGAAATTATGAAGTGCTTGGCTATATATTTTTGCCTGGCTTTAAAATTGTATAGTTTTTGAGCAAAAGGATATCAATGCAATTTCAAAACACTATTTTACAGGACTTGTTTCATCATGGAAAAGCCACTTCTGATATTTTGAATACACATACAGAGTAATAAATTCTAATTTATAATTTGGAATCACCAGATAGGAAAATACTCACTCTCAGTTGAAATGGTCTGCAGATTCTGCATGTCCAGATGATTTATTTTTTTGTCCTCCTTACATTTCTGTCGTGAACAGCAGTCAAACTTAATGAATTTAAAAAAAAAAAAAAAAAAGTAAGATAGTAAGACTGATAGAAGTATGGTTCACCAAACTGTAACATCTCACACACCAAAATACAAATAAATAGAAATCAACTGGTAAGCAACAAACCTGGCATTAAAAACTGTAGGAATTCCTGCTCCTTATTCATTCAAGCTGCATCTAATAAAATTGTCCGGCTTCCATGCAGAGAGAAACACCTAAGTGATCAGATTGCTATCTCAGGTCTACATGCAGAAAACATCCTACCAGGAGTTTTTAATTCTAAACAGATTTTATTTCTGGCACACACAAACACAAGAGAGATTGCATGCTTGCTGCTTGTAGCCTACCAGTGGCAAAACGTAAGCAAAATGCAAACCAGCCGGGAAAGAGCAAAACCCTCCAGTCCCACCCGCGCGCTCTTCTGACTGTCGCTAGCTGCCTTGCCAGTGGGAGCACTTGGGGGCAGCTTCTCTGGTTGTCTGCTCCAAAGAAGCGAATTCGAAGGCAGGTATTACTTGGAGAGTGGAGCTGAGGACTTCAGGCGGTATTTGTCAGAACACTTCATGGCAAATACTCCCAGTGTAAGCTCTGGAATAAACCCTATTGTTCCCCTCCAAACAAACCTGCTGCCTTGAATGAATAGAGAGCATCAATGCTACACAGCTTCTGCTTTTGGGAGAGATTGGTTATAGGAGGCCAAAGATTTGAGAGGGAAGGCATCCCTCATGGCAGAAATAAATTGTATAATGTATAGTGAGTTTTTGTTTGCTTAGATAGTGTTCAATCCTTACCTTGGCTGCGACAATCATTGTCAACTGAAGATCAAGTTGCAACTATATTTATGTTAAACATTAAGAAAATAAACGTAGTTGAATTGTTTTCCTAAGCAACCAGTTGTAATAGCCTTAGATGTATTTTTTTTTCCCTTTTGTAATAGTATTTCCTTTATGTATAAATGTTGCCACCATTTGTGAGCGATGTGAGCAGATTCTGGGAATTCCAGTACGATGTAGAGGTTTTATAGCTCCTGTCATACCCTTGCGAAGAGCCTTTGCCATCTTGTGAGAGACTTCAAGGACTTTAGTTAAGTTCAAATAAACTTGTGGACCGGCCTGATCATTTTTTCTGGTTTGTTTTTAAATGAAAATAATGATGTTGACTGACTTGAAATCTCTCTCTATGAGATAAAAGCAAAGATGGGGTTTTCTGAGATACTCTGCTGCACATTTCTGGGAAGTGGTCAAGGTTTCAGTGCTTGATCTGACAAGAACTCTTTGAAGACGACAGTCTGCTCCTGTTCGGCAGTGTTTCTTACCACGAGATTAGAAACTGAAAATAAATTATTAACATATTAGGAAGAAGAAAAGTTGATTCTTTCTGAGACCCATCAACGCTGTCCTAATACCTAATGGTGGGGCAGAACTGTGTTGAATTTCTCTGCTTGGTTAAGGCCGAGGTTTGGGAGTGTGTTACGGTAAAGCAGCAAGGATGTAATGCATTACGTGTACCTAAAATCAGACATTGCTAATGTGGAGTGTTTGAGGGGGCGTGCAGGTCAGGTAACCCACCGTACATGGTGGCATTACATTGCTGTCTCTCCCTTTAAACAATGCCTTTGTGTGTGTGTGTGTGTGTCTTCAATATTCTTAAATTATTTTGTGTTGTTTTTGCCAGTGCTAGAGTTTTTGTGTTTCTTGGCAATGATACCTGTACGAGCGTTCAACCTCCGATGTGCGGTTGGAAGGATTAGCACAACGATACCCCTGCCCTGCCAGCCCTTGTTGAGCAACGTGGCGTTTTCAGCTTTTGCTGTACAAATCTGTCCGCTCAAAGTAACTGCCCTGAGGAATGATCTAGAAGTGGGTAGCTAGGCATTAATAACCCGTGGTATTGTAACTGCTATTTCTGGATTTTGATGATCTAGGCTGGAACTGTAGTCGTTTGAAGAAGAAGAACGTTTAACAGCTGACAGGCCTGTTAAGATATGGTAATGTCATTGATTTCAACAGATTCAATGGATTTCAACAGATTTAATGTAGCTGAAAGGTATTAAATCAAATTGAGTTTTCTCGACGGTCAGCTGTGTAGATACGTGGAGTGCATATGATATTAACAGAATCCAAATAGCTAATGGAATTGTTTTATGTGTACATATATCCCCCCCCTCTGAAATTACACTAGCTAACAAACTTTTGTAAGCTGGCATGGAAACATGTTTATGATGTTTAGTTGCACCATATTTGATGCTTTTACAGTGCAATACTTGTATTCTCTGAATTAAACCAAAGGTAATTTTTTTTTTTCATGCTGTCTCTAGTGCATGACAGTCTTTTCTACATTTGTAATAGATGTAAAACAAGCCAGATCATACATCCTGTTTTTACCTAAAACATGTATAAGAAGTCTTTTGTCCAAAATGTAGTATAAAGTTAAACTAAATTGCATTATATTAACCCTTACAAGTGTATTTTCCTAAGCATAGTTACGATTAAATAAACTTTATTAAGTAACGTGCCGCTTCTATCTCCCAGTTATTAATGGCTGTGAAAGGCGCTTGTCACGCAAGGCGGGAGCGGTGCAGGCGGCGTCGACGGAGCTCTTTGCGACACGGAGGCAGCACGCTCCGGGGAAGCCGGTGCGAGAGTGCCGCATGCCTGCACACACAGCGCTGACTGCAGGCAGGGACAGCGGCTCCAGAAATAGCTTCTTTTTCCCTTCCACCACATTAAATTTGTCTCCCTGCCTGCGTCGGGCAGGGCAGGGCACGAGGTGGAAGATGCACACGTGCGGATGGGGTTCACGCTTCGCGCTGGACTGGCTTGTGGCTGGGCAGAACAGCCCCCATGGGCCCGAAAGGCATTATCCCGGCTGCGTGAGAAGGAATGCAACTGGATGCAAGCTGCGGAACTTAAATTTGAGTTTCGGAGGTAATGCAGGTGGCAGTTGTTCCTCCTGCATTCCCAAAGTGTTTCTGGTGCTGTCTCATTTGGGGAATTAACAGTAGATGTACAAAAATGAGGGGTCGCCCATCATTCCTGTGGCTACGATACTGTCTGTAGTTGGTGAAAGCATCTTGAGAGCTGCAGAGCCCGGTACAGCCTGTGAGGGTGACCTCATCTCTGCCAGCCTGGCTCCTGTAAGCCTGAGCTGGATTAGTCCATCACTCTAACCTACCTCTAGGGCTTGGTCATTCTTACCTGCTAACACAGAACAATTCCTATCTGCCAAGGGATTGAGTCAAATGACATTGGATGAACTTGTGGGGATAGTTGTATATGCAGCTGCTGCAGCTTTGAGCAATTTTGGATGCTCCTAGAAGCCTAAGAAGTGAGCTTTTGTCGTCTCTGATAAAATGTTTTCGCATAAACGATGCTCCCCAGAGTCATCTTGGCCTGCCAGTGAGAACTTGGGTTTCTGAGCTGTGCAGTTAGCAGCCCAGCAGCAAAGCGTGGGGTGCGCCTCTACCGTGGGACCTAGCCCTGTAGGGCTGCAGCGTGGCTGGGGCTGGCATCACCGGGGGGGATGTTTCGGGGCAGGTTTCGGTTTGCTCCCCTCCAAGCCTTGCAGACGGCATGTACGCAGTTTATGGGAAAGGCGGTGTAAGGAGAGGGAGCAGGAGCGGTACTCGAGCCCGCCCAGGGCTGCAGGCGAGATGCTCTGCGAGCGTGGCACAGAGGCGGCAGGGGGTGGGTGCTTGTGTGCCTCTTCGCCATGCGGTGTGAGTTAATGATTTCAAACTGGATTGATAGAGGAGGCCCTGCCCTTTGTACCACCAGCTAGTGCTGCCCCTCACTGCCCCCCATCCCCAGGGGGGTGTTTTGGGGACAAGCTAGCTGGAACCAGAGAACACAGGTGGGTTGGCAACCTGAGAAACCATTTTCCCTTAAAATTACAGTCAGGTCATCCTTGCCTTCGACCAGCTGCCGGCACCTTGGCAGAAAACCCAACAGAAAGCCGGAATAAAGCCTGCTAGGCTGAAAACATACTTAGAAGCTGCTTTGTGCTAACTTGATTTTTCTACAGAACTGGGCAGCTGAGCACAAGTGCGTGGTTCTGCGGTACCTTACGGGGCAGCGGGAGCTCCTGCCCACACACCGAGGTGCCCCAAAGGTGAGTTAGCTCAAGTAGGGCATGGCTTGGCTCCCCGCTGGCTCACGTGGGGACAGAGCAAGCTCAGGTCTTAATTCAGCTGCCTTCTCCAGGCTTTGCTGATGCTCTGAAGGAGCCAAAATGCTAGGTTCCTGGGTTTGGTCTGGTAGTTGGTTTTTGTTTGTTTTTAGAGCGTATCCATTGTCGTGGTTTTACCCCAGCCGGCAGCTGAGCACCATGCAGCTGCTCACTCGGTCCTGCCTGGCAGGATGGGGGAGAGAACCAGAAAAGTAAAAGTGAGAAAACTCATGGGTTCAGACACAGACAGTTTAATAAGTGAAGCAAAAGCCGTGCACACAAGCAAAGCAAACCAAGGAATTCATTC
>VWZZ01006771.1:450769-465320 GCA_013399095.1 Psophia crepitans
CCCCTCCCAACTCCCCGCACACCCCCAGCCATCCCGCCGGCGGGGCGGTGCGAGAAGCAGCAAAGGCCTTGGCTCTGTGTGAGCACTGTTCAGAGACAACAAACACATCTCTATATAGCAAAAACATCTCTCTGTTATCGACACTGCTTCCAGCACAAACCCAAAACACAGCCCCAAGTAGCTCCTACGAGGAAAATTAACTCTCCGGACTGAAACCAGGGCAGCCATGCAGACAGGAGCAGCGTTACCGCATTCGCGTACGGTATAAGCTATACATAGGGAAAGGTAACTCTAGAAGGGCAAACCCCTTCCCTTGGCCAGGTTGTATTTTTAAGCTGGGTAAATCGAGTTCCCTGCCTCTCCCTGCTTTGCTGGAAGCACCAGGCCTGCAGCGAGGCGATGCCGTGGCAGTGCCCTGGCACCCTGGGGCCCGAGCCGGGTGGCTGAGCCTGTCCCCAGCCCACGGGCTGGCCGACGGAGCCGTTTTGGTCTCCTCTAGCCTGCGCAGGTCACAGCACTCAAACTGCTGCCACCTGCGGCAGGGGCCGTGCTGGGGGCGAGGGCACAGATGAGGCTTGTGGCTGGGTGTGTTCCCATCACAAACAGACGAAGGAGAGTTGTGGCAAGAAGCTGGGTGGGAAGGCGGTGAGCGGTCCCTCGGTGGGGGTGCCGGGGACAGGGACATCGGCAGCGCCCTGGGTGGCTGCAGAGCGGCAGGACCGCCTCCCGAGCGCGGGCGCAGGTGCCTGCTGCCTTAAGCGGGGCCTCAGAGGGTGGAACTGCCACGGGGCGGTGAATTTTAAGCGGAGGTTTCAGGAGCACGCGCTTGCGGCAGAGCGCGCGCTGGCGCAAGGCACCTGACACACACCTGCGGCGTTGCCGCCACGCACGCCACGCGGGCGGCACAGCACACGCTCCCCAGGCAACACAGGGCAGCACAGCACGTACTCGCCTGCCCTCTGATCTGCCCTTGCTGTTCATGCTCTGCCCGGCGCCCCTGAGCCCTGCAGTTGTGGGGGAAAACCAAGAAGAAGGCTGAGCCCCTCTCCCGTCGCTGTGCTGGGGTCCTGGTTTCGGTACAGAGCTCATATGCTGCTCCGGTCCTTCCAAAAGGCACTAAGCCCCGGGCCGGCTCAGAGCTGGCCCCAATAACCCTGATGGTGATCTGGTGCTGCCTGGTGAGGCTGGGCTGGGGGCCTGAGGCACAGAATCGCTCAAAGATGTGGTCACAGCCACACCATATGTGGCCAGGGAACATTACCACCAACTCATGCTCCACAGCAGCCGGTCCAGAACTGCCCCTGGTGTTTCAGGACGCTGCTAGCTGATCTGCGCAGACACAACCCTCCTCTGCCACTGGAGGAACCAACAGGACGGGTCAACGCACCGCCATGGCACGGACCCACCATCAAGTTTCTGCTCCAGCACCAGTCGTGTTGGGCAGCCCCCAGCAGTTTAGCTACCAGATCAGTGAAGACAGTTAGTGGTGGGGGGAGTTCATGGGCAGTTTTGGGCTGTGAATCACAGGAAACTCAGCAGGAAGCAGACGCTTGAAACTTCTGGTCCATTAGGCTCCCGGCCCAATGGGCCTCTCCCCACATTACAGGCTGTTTGGAGAGTGTTAACAGTGGGCAAAATTTCAGACTTCACATGGGACTTGTTCTGCTCTTGCCGTGAAAAGCCGCGGCCACTTTCCTAGGCTGGGAGCCCCCTGCCATGAGCAGCTCCAAAAAGGGAATAGCCACAGGGCAGGGAAAGGAAGCTACTTGGTTTTTTCTTTTTGGGCGAGCTGGCCCCCCATCGGATGCATGCCAAAGCAAACCAGCCCACGGGCTCCCAGCCGTGGCGGCTGGGAGATGCTTGCAGGGCGGGGGGGGGATGCAGCCCTCCCTTGCCTGGCCCAGTTCTGCACAACACACTGCCCCACTCCAACCCAGCTCCGCACTTTGCTGGGAAGTCAAGGAGCAACTGGTCCCAGTATACAAACACCCGCGGGCGCTGCAACCCCCCCTCCAGCTCAAAGGCAGCTTTTGCTGCCAGCTTTAGCTCCAGTACAGCCAGCTTTAGCTCTCATACATTCAAATCCGTCCTTCTGTAGGATTTTACCTGCATTTTAACCACCCCATCCAAAGCCAAGAGCTGGTTTTGTGCGCAGATCTCCAGCAAGCCGAGTGGTTTTGCTGAATACTCTCTCCTGGAGCAGCTATAAAGGAGTGCACCCTGGGCCACCTTCCCGGGGGGTTGGTCCTTCTCAGCCCTCTCTTTATGACTCACTTTTGTGCACAGACTCAAACCACCTTTGCTTTTGGCCGCTGCGCTAAGATGAAATGAGCCATTATCCACAGGCATGGCAAAAATTGTCTTACCTTTCAGGGTGTCTGGCATAAACCTGACACGAACCCTCCCTCTCAGAAGCGTTTCCGAGCCCGTCTTCAGCTCCGGTGTAATTCAGCCCTGGGAGCTCATAAAAGACACGTCTATGCTTTCGTTGAGGCACTAATTGCTTCCACGTTAAAACCTCCTGCGTGCCGAGGTTCAGCATCCGTCAGGAGCATGCGTTTTTGTTCTGGCTGGGGCTGTTGCTGGCTGGCTGCTGCTCTCTTTTGCAGAAGCCCTTACAGACCTGCACAGCGCCGAGCCCTGCGCTGCCCCAGCTCACCGCTTGCCTGTCCGGGTCGAACACAGCAGGACAGGGGGCACAGGGGGCATGCACGCCCCCGTGTTGGCAGCAAGCCGTTTCTCCTGGGTACACCTCCGGCAGCCCCTGAACCCACGCGCAGCCCACCTGTCCCTGTGCAAAGGCTTTTTCCCCACAAAACCAGGGGATCTGCTACACCAAACGCTTGCCTTGGCTGCACTGTTTCATGTCCAGCCCCCGGGCTGAGGACCACCGCCGTACCAGAGGCAGGTCTGCCAGTTACTCTCTCTGCATGTGGAGCTATTTGCCTTTTGTGTTGTGTCTCTCCCAGCCGTATAGCGCGGAGGAATGTTCCAAGGGATGCCTGGTTTGGATTTGGCAAGCTGGCTTGCACAGACCGCAGCCAGACCCTTTTCCTGCCTCCCACCCTCGCTGAGCGCGCTGTGCCTTTTCCCATGCCGGCTTTCCCAGGACCACTCCGCATAGCCCCCCACCCCGAACGAGGAGGTGCAAGCAGAGAAGGTGCTTTCCACTGGTTTTCCCCACTCCCCTGTTAAATCAAGCGTGTCACCGGCCTGAGACAGGCTCTCCTCAAGGCACAAAACATCGTGTATCTGTGTGACAGCGTAAGTAAAACACGATGCCTGTGGTTAGCTCCGGCTGGACACGCCACTGTGGGCAGCACGGGGGGGCCAGTGCCGGGTCTCTGCAGGCTGGCCCTCTGGAGCTGTCTAAACCCACCTGCCGTGCAGGGCGGTGAAGAAGTGTCTTTAAGCACCACCCAAACTAAAGCGGTTTCTCCAGCCCAGGCCGCACATCCACAAAGCAGCGCAGAGAGACGGTGGTGGGAGGGAGGGCCCGAGTAGTGCCCTGCTCCCAGGCCCATCGTGGGAGCCACCAGCCCGTCAAAGGCCCATTGCACAAGCCTTGAGCTGCACAGGGGCACAATGACAGACAGGAACCCAACTGAAGGACTCCTGAGCAATCAACACCCTGTCAGGGCTGTGTTTGCAGAGCCATCAGCCCCTCTGTCCCGGAGTGAAACCCATCACCCTAAGCCTCTGGCTTGGGTGGGGGCCCATCAGTGTTTGTAAACACTCGAAGGGAGGGTGCAAATAGGATGGAGCCAGGCTCTTCCAGTGGTGCCCAGTGACAGGGCCTGAGGCGATGGGCACAGCCTGAAACACAAGACGGTCCCTCTGAACATCAGGAAACACTTTTTTACTGTGAGGGTGACGGAGCACTGGCACAGGTTGCCCAGGGAGGTTGTGGAGTTTCCATCCGTGGAGATATTCCAAGCCCACCTGACAGCTGCCTGCAGGTGGCCCTGCTTGAGCAGCAGGGTCAGGCCAGGGGACCTCCAGAGGTCCCTTCGACCTCAACCATGCTGTGAGTCTGTCACGGAGCTCTCCAGGGCACCTTTTGGGCTAAGGGGCATTGCTGTCTGGGGGTGTGGGACACATCACAGGCTGCAGGGGAAGAACATTTTGGGATTGTACGGAACTTATTATGGGATGTTCAGGGAGGAATGGAAGGCAGGAAGAAGTAGGGATTTACGTGATTTGGGGAACAAGAGCGGGAAACAGAGGGGCAAAGGGATAAAGAGGGCTAGTTGTGTGTGAAGTTGGCGAGTCAGTACGCCCGTCTGCACACGCCCCAGTCAGCACGATCTGTCCTGTGTCCTTACTAAACCCTTTCCAGCTTCCCTGGGTGAGGGCTCTGTATTCTGTGTCCACAAGCACACATGGGGACGTGAGGGCAGCAACTGGAGCCAGGCTGTAACCCAGAGGAACAGTGGGACCATGGTGCAGCAACTGAAGGGTGGACGGGTGCATGACCACTAGTGAAGGTCAAGCTGGACTAGCTGGAGAGTGGGTGAAATGGCCTGGGAGAAAAGAGGTGCGGGGGTCTCCAAGGGCCAGCTCAGGGTGTTGGAGCAGCTGGGTGGCTCCGGAGTGACAGCACAAGGGCACAGGACATGGGGAGGCCTGGGCAGTTGTGTCTGTGAGCAAGAATGGCGACCAGGAACCAGCAGTTACTGGGCAGACTGGGTATCTGATCCCAGCGGCTGGAAGGACCCAGCACGTACACGTGTGTATACGGGCTGTTGGTGCTGTCCACGTAAATGCTGTGTGTCTGGGATCTGTGGGTGTGCACACGGCGCATACGTGAGCTCTGTGCCTACTGGGAATACACCTTCAGCCTCACTAGTGGCTGGACCTGGCAGGATGGAGCTGCAGGAACTCCTCTCTCTTCAGCTGCCAGACCTGGCACGATGCATTTTCCTCCAACACCAGCCTTCCTGCCGGAGCTTTTGCGTAGACAGTGGGATGCTTATGCCCACACACGAGTGCGTCCGTCAGCAATTTGAAAAGGATACAAAAGAGTAAGTGTCTTTGAAAGGTTTTATTCTACACCCTCAGTTTCAGAAACCTTTACACAAGGTACAGAAACCAAATCAAAGCAGTGAGTTGCAAGTTTCCTCTTCAGGCACATGAGCAGGCCTACTTTTCATTAATGCAACTTTCCTGCATCCAAAAGCTGCACTCCCTCGTCTCCCCCAGAGGTTGAAGGAGTGAAAGGACCTGATTTTTGGTTGATGTGGATTACTACCGGCCACTAGGAGGGTCACACCTGCATTGGAGCATTCCCTGCTCCTCCCCACTCCCTCCACCTCCTTCAACTCCAGAAACTCCATAAAGCCTCCAAGAATAAGGTGACGGTTTCTGACCCGCAGGAGCATGTCTGCAAGGAAGACCTACTCTACGAGCAGCAAAGCCAACCCAGGGCAGGCAGGTGAGTTTCCATCCCGTATTTCAAGAGGGAACAGGTAAAGGAATTTGCTCATAGATACTGGCTGGTCCCAGGGAGAAGCCATTTCACCTCTCACAGCAAGGTACCAGCCACTCAACTCATTCAAAGTGCCTGCAGTTCAGTAGCTGCATCAGGGCTTGTGGAGCACAAGCTCTCCCGAGTATCAATAAGCAACAACGTTCTCCAGAGGCTGTTCTGTCTCCTACCGCGCTCCAATGATGGGAAGTGCTATCTCCTCCCTGTGGTTTTCAAGTTTTCCACCAGGGAAGGAGGCTTTTTGGTCCTATAGGCAGCAGTGCCTGCGATCCGGGCCCCTCGGATGGTACTGACGTAGGGCAAAAGGGGAGGCTCCCGCACCACCAAGGCGGTGCCCTCGGGAGTATAGGCTCGGAGCAGCAGTTTCTCTTCCGCGTGAGCTGTCACGGCAACCCAGCCTGTATGGCCAAAAAAAATACAGTCGGTGAGACGAGTCACTAGTGTCAGAATGAGGGTTCCGATGCAAACTCAGTGCCTCCCGTGTTGGCTACGAACCTGAGCCACCCAGGTGTGATTTCTTTGAGAAACCACGCTCAAAGGCAATATCCAGCCCTTTCCCAATAAAGGGCAGCACCCAGAGCTACATCCTGCTTTCCCCAGACACAGCTCTTCCCCGGTGAGCTTAAGAGGGATGGTGGGAACTACCCAAAACATGACAATAAAGCTTTCCAGTCCACAGCCCTTTCCCTCTCACCTGGACAGACAACACTGCCACAGCCATTCCTGAGGCTGTGGAACTTTTATGGCAGCCAGAGCATAAAGTATTCCAATGTGGTCATCCTGTACAAGCATGGCTGTCAATCTCCATTCTTGGAGGTTGCCATGCCTCTGCTGGACAAGGCATGGCTGCCTTGATCTTGTGTTGGTGGCAGTCCTGCTCTGAGCAGGAAATACTGCTTCGCCCCTCCAGACACCTCTTCCCACCACTATTTCTAGGACACAAACCTTGCGAAGCAAACTGATGAAGAAACACTAAATTACCTGCAGAGGAAAGCTTGATATCTGCAACTGCCTCGGTGGTACCAATTCCTTTCAGTGTAATGTCCTGAGGGACAAGCGGGGGAAACTCCTTCATTCGCTCTTCCCCACCCATGGGAACCTAGCATCAAAACATGGAGAGAAGATTTCACAGTCACGTGCTCCCAAACCCCAGCCCTGCTACCTTAAACTGGCAAGCAAGGCACAAGCGGGAATAAAGACATGAGACTCATTGTCCAAGCAAGAGCTGGCCTGAATACCCTAAAGGAGTTATTTCAGGTTTGCCAAGAGCAGAATCAGGACACATCCAGAGCAACCCAGTGGGGGCTCAGAGGTGAGCAAAGATGGAGTGCCCTGTACGGGACCCACTCGTTCTCGATGGGTGCGGGAAGGGAGCTGCGCACCCTATCCCCCATCAATCTGCAAGTGCTACACAGTACGTGGCAATGCTGCAGGAAAGGTCAGACCACCAATCTGCAGGGGTGTGCAGAGGATCCAGCAGGGAAAGAATGAGAAATACTCATTTCTGAACCGCAATCTGTTCTGAAACCCCAGTCTGAAGTTTGCCATGGAAAACATCCCCGCTGCTGTGCCCGCACTTTAAGGGTGTTCGGGAAAAGTCAAGCAGCAGAGAGATAAGCACTACAAACTTTATCAGCCTGAATACCAGAAAGAGAAGCTCTGCTGAAAACGCACCATCTCGGGTGCTTCCTCCTAACTCTCCGCACCGCAGATCTCCACTCTCCCACCGCAGAAGTCCCAACCCCCTGACATGTGCTGGTTTTCCCCATCAGTTGTGCCTCAGCTGGGCACTTCACCAGGCGGGACGGCCTGCCTATCTGCAACCCAGAGCCCGTGACAGCCCCTCCTCTTACCTTTAGTAACCCTTGCCCAACATGCTTCTCATAGATGGCATCTGCGTTACTCAAGGTAGCAATGCGGACTGGCAGCAAGTTAGAAGCCACGACAGAAAACCAGGCAGGCTTTTCTCCCTGGAATAAATAAGAGGATGTCACCTCTGATAACAGAAAAGCAGCCCCAAACTGCTCTCTCCTGCTCCGTTTCTTTCCTGCACGTTGAAAACCCATTTGACTGATGTCCCCTCCTTGTCCAAGGACAGGGGTCCTTGACTCCGTCACTGCAGAGCAGCCAGGGTTTACATAATCAGGGGAGCGGAGCTGCCAGGAAAGCAGCACCCATGGCTTCACCATCCTGCCTCAAAGCACCCCCAGTACCACATCCCCTGCCTTCACATCTGCTCAGCACAGGCAAATCACCCGAGAGACATCTTCGCTCAAATTTAATTCCCAAAACCAAACTCGGTGTGGTTATTTAGCATGAGAGGTGATGGCCAACTCCTGTCTGGTGGTGCTTCTCCCTTCACTTTACGTTTCTAACATGCATCTCCCATTGAACCATGTTTGGTTCCAAGCTGCTCTCAAGCTATGCAGAGACTGAATGTGGAGCAATTTCAGCAGGTACTCTCCTAACTTTTGCACGCAAAGCAAACAAGGTTAGGGAGGGGAGAGACCTCTACAAACACTGCTGGCAGCCCGAAATAAAGAAACCCAGGCGTGCCAGCCCTGCTGCACTGGGCATGTCTCTGAGTCTGACCCTCTCTCATCAGGAGATGGTGTGACACTTCTTCACCCTGACCTCAAATTCCCCAGGCTGCCAACACAAGCTGCATTCTCCTCAACTCCCAAGAAGGAAAGTCATCTCTCATGATAAAACAACCCCTCAGGCAGCCCTGTGGCTGGACCGCCTGCCCTATCTACCCTCTCCATCGTGCGAGAGGCCTCATCCACGCTCACAGGCTGGCCTGACCTCAGTGTTTCTGCAGAGGGTGCTTGCTGCCCGTAAGATTTCAGCTGTAACACTGTCCTACTTTCGCATCGGGGTGCAAATCCAGGTGCTCTCTTGAGTCCCTGATGGCGCCCAACCAACACGCTAGTTCTCTTCTGAGAGCCTTGCCCGAGACAGCGCGGATAAAGACAGGCGTTTTTCTGCTGAGTTGCTCTCCTCACAAACCGCATTTTTTCTGAGGGAGGGGTTACTCCTCTGTACTGCCAACCTGGTTTTGGGGCGGGAGCTCTGGATTCTCACCTTACTATGATGGAGCCCTCCTACCATACACTATTACTTACAGAATCCCATCCCCTTCACCTTTCTGGTTTTCTTCCAGCAGCAAAGTACCAATTCAACATTACTGACTGAAACACGGGAACAGCCACACACACGCCCTTCCCAAAATGGGGCAACCTACCAAGAGAGGCATTACCAGAAGCGTTACACCCGTATCTGGAAGGAACCACCCTTTCCAGAGGTAACATCACGGGAGGCCAGCTCCCCACAGCTCAGTAAAGGTGCACTGCAGGGGATTTCTAATACATGGAGCGGGGTACACAGCACCTTTTAAAAATACTTTTAGAAAAACTAACATATATGGGCTTCCATTTAATTGCTTTTTTGGGCAAATTCTTCAGAGCGGTCTGTCAGGAAAGAAAAATGCCCATGCTTTTCTCTTGGCAGACAGCTTTCACAAAACACAGAAATGAGGAAAAACACCTCTTTTCCCAGTTAATTCTGGCACTCTCCTTCCTTACATCCCTCCCTGTCTTGTGCCTCCATATGTTACGGGAAGCACATCAAGCTGAAGGCGTTTATCAGCACGCAGAAGCAGTTCCCATTATACAATACTTGTTAGCAGTGTGCAATATTTTCTATCAAACCTTTCAACTACAACTCCTCACCCCAAGGCATTTTTACTTTAACGCAGTGCTTTACTGACAGACTCAGCATCTCAAAAGCAGCAAAAAAGGGTCTGGGAAAGCTCCCCAGAAAGCTGTTTACTGTCTGGGACCATAACAGGAAATAAATCAGCTGCTCACAAAATCCTTTCTTCCCTTACCTGTAAGTAGTCTACACGTCCCAAGGCTGCTAAAAACAAGACCATTCCTGGCTTGAGAATGAAGGTCCGTGGAACAATGGCACATGTTGGCAAAACCAGCTTTACTTCTTTCTCTGTCAGGAGATTTAAAACCTGCAAAATAAATTGTACTGCTGTAACTCATTCCATATGGTTCAACAGGGACAATGAAATGAATATTGGCATTATACTGATAGAGGAAAAAGATGAAGTAGAGTAGTGTGAATAATGTGCAACGGAACAGTTCAATTCTGGTCCACACAGTAAGTGAGAAACAGGAGGTACGGATGTCACCAATCTTCATGGTTGGAAGGGACCTCAAAGACCATTTAATTTGAACTCCCCTGCCATGGGCGGGACACCCTACACTAGACCAGGGTCCCCAAAGCCCCATCCAACCTGGCCTTGAACACTGCCAGGGATGGGGCCTCCACAGCTTCTCTGGGCAACCTGTGCCAGGGCCTCACCACCCTCACAGGGAAGAATTTCTTCTTTTTATCTAATCTAAATTTACTCTCCTTCATCTTAAGGCCATTATCCCTTGTCCTATCGCTACATGCCCTTGTAAACAGCCCCTCTCCAGCTTTCTTGTAGCCCTCTTTCAGGCACTAGAAGGCTACTATAAGGTCTCCTTGGAGCCTTCTCTTCTCCAGGCTGACCAACCCCAACTCCCTCAGCCTGTCTTCATAGGAGAGGTGCTCCAGCCCTTTGATGTTCTTTGTGGCCCTTCTCTGGACTCGCTCCAGCAGCTCCATGTCTGTCTTGTACTGGGGGGCCCAGAGGTGGATGCAGTACTGCAGGTGAGGTCTCACCAGAGCGGAGCAGTGGGGCAGAATCCCCTCCCTCGACCTGCTGCCCACACAGTTTTTGATGCAGCCCAGGACACGGTTGGCTTTCTGGGCTGCCAGCGCACACTGCCGGCTCATGTTGAGCTTCTCATCAACCAACCAGTCCTTCTCCTCGGGGCTGCTGTTGACCCATTCTCTGCCCAGCCTGTAGCTGTGCTTGAGCTTGCCCTGACCCAGGTGCAGGACCTTGCGCTTGGCCTTGTTGAACTTCATGCAGTTCGCACAGTCCCACTTCTCAAGCCTGTCGAGGTCCCTCTGGATGGCATCCTTTCCCTCCAGCGTGTCGACCACACCGCACAGCTTGGTGTTGTCAGCAAACCTGCTGCAGGTACACTCAATAGGGTCCATAACAAAGCATAACAGCTACCAGCAGCCTGTTGGAACTACGGATTTGGGAATCCTTGTTCTGGCTGGAACAAGCTCACACAAGATTTACAATGTTTACTGTGCTTTAGCAGGAGTGCAGCCCTGTGCAGAACTGGAGACCACCTTCAGCTACGACATTTGAGTTACTCCACTTCTGTAGTGACACACAGTGCCGACAGAAAAGTGCTGGATCACACTGTGAAATAACTCGTAGGATGACCAGCCTGCCACACAGCATCGACCCCTACCCTGGGCACAATGAAACAAGCTCTCCCTTCCGAGACGGCTCCCAAACGCTCCTCCTGCCCGCCTTCCTTTTCTCCCTCTTCCCTTCCATCCCCCAGCTCAACTGGCTCATCTGTTCAGGTGCTAACTTGTTTCTGTGAAATGATCCACCCCAAAGCCTACTTAAAAGCCAGCAACTTCACGAGCAGTGGCGCAGCCACAGCAGTCTGATCACTTTCTAAAGGTCTGATCACTTTCCAAAGACGCGCTGCTCAAACCCAGCTACGAAACACTGTGCAGGCACAGAAGTTCAGGAAGCAGTGCCCTGAAGGGAACAAGGTTGACGGTTTCTCTTTCCTAAACACAAGGAACTGATGGCAGAAACACTTCCAGCTGTGCCCCCCTGTGCATGCCACACTCATGCAAGTTTGTAGCAGCCTGGCCACGAGGATTAACCTCAGTTCAGCGTTAGAAGACCAAACTAACAATGGTTGTGGTGCAGCCAGAACCCTGAATCCTCTTCCTATGTTCACAAGCAGACAATATTTAGCTTGAAAATCAGGGCAGCCTTCAACACTGATTCTAAAAGACGAGGAAGGTTTTTCCTGCTAGCTGCAGGTTTTCTGATGTGGTTGGCAACTCTTTAACCAAAATTTCAGTTATCAATAATCCTTTTCTAAGCTTTCCAGAAGCTTGGCTTTGGAAAAAGTCATGAGGAAGCAGCTAAAAACAATCCTCCAAAGAATAAGGGCAAAAATTGCATTCCATTGTATGTTAACGGTCACTTTTCTCTCTTCTTTCAAAATAAACAAGCCAAACCTACTCGTATCCAGAAATCTCCCTTGCCAAAATCTGCCACACAGACCATCTGCTTGTCCTCCAGTCACATCAAACACTGATCGCAGGAACAAAATTTGATGTGAAACTTGGTGTGTAGCTCTCCAAAGGTACAGCAAGGCTAATAAAAATCAGAAATGGCAGCAAGTGTTTCTGGATGTAGGAAAACCCACTCGTGGCCTTGAGCAAATGTGGAAAACAAGAGGGCAAGAACATATCAGATCTCGTTACCAAAACAGATCTCTACGCTGGTGACTGTCTTTACACTGGTTATCAAAGTGCAAAGTGCCACAGCAAAGTGGGTTACGATCTGGCAAACACTGCTACTAGAAAACCAGCAATTTCCTAGTGTTCCTGAAAGCAGAATCGGCACTTGAGCTGTGCAGTCTCCGAACAACTCCTGCGCTTTATTCTCTTCAGAGCTTTCCTGTCTCCTTGTACTTTTTTGATCTTCTTAAACATATGACCTGAAATTCTGCGTAGCTATGAAAGTGATTAAAAATCAAAACACGATTTTTTTTGGACCTGGACACTACATGAACACTGGCTTCAGAGTCATCACTCTGCTGAAACAGAGGCAGGCATGATGTGTTGGGGCTATTAACAGGAACACTGCAGACCCTGGTAGCTTTACGAGAATGCTTTCTCAAAGGTCTGGTTCAGTCACACCACAGTGGTTACCCTCCTAAGCTCCACCTTTCTCTGCAGGCTGGTTGAGCTAAAAAAATGGAAACTTCATTGAGTGATCCTGGTACAAACTTGCTTAAAGCACTACTGCTTATCTCCCTTCATTCAGACGTTACAAAAGCTCGATGAGGCAGTCATACAGTTCCTCTGCAAAGATCACAGCATGCACTATTCACAACTGCAACACTGTTTACAGAATGAACCCTTCCCAAGTAAATACAAAGCATATTTTAACACAATTGCCCAAACCAAAAGAATCCTAACCCCAGGACTGCAGCAGAAATCCTCTCCCACATGCACAGCCAAGGCAGAACAGTCCTCCCAAGCCCTGTCATCATGAAACACAGCACCACAGAGTACCTACACAGTTTTCCTTTACAATCCCTGGAGTGTCAAAACACCAGCGAGCATCCTTCACTTCGTTGTGTGTGAACTCCTCCCTTTCCTCAGGCTTCTTGGGGGAATGTTTGGGATCTTCATCTACGCTGTAGGACAGCAGGTCAGGGTCAAATTCAATCACACGGTTTGACTTCTGCTGTTGAAATGTTCTTCCAACTCTTCCTGGATTAAAATGAAAGGTTTGCTGGTAATTAAATTATTAACTTGCCTTTTCTTCAGTTGAGACATCTGTTCCTTCCCTTGCTTAAGAGAGATGTACATTGGCAATATAAAGGTCGTAAAGATGCTACGTGGCTAGAAATTGGTGTGTTCAAAAGACAAGATGCTGAGAAAACCCTTCTGTAATTCCTGCTTAGCACTCCTCCAGCCCCAAAATCTTAGCAGGGACCAGATCACAGACACTCCGTTATTTCCATTTTACAGTAAAGCTGGCTGCCTTAGATTGTCAAACACAGAATTATTTGAAAATCAGAGCTATCTTCTGGCAACTCCCTCTTTGGGATACATACTAAAAGGATGAATAACCACCATGGCCTGCAGCCAAAACGTGATTATTTAGAAACGGAATTTGTTTTCTTCCTTTGGGAATGAGAGATGGCCTACAATGCAGCATCATTGTAACCTACTAAGCCATCTGAACTGGGTTAGCAAAATGCTGATGGGAAGCTCACCGCACAGAGGAAACCTCTGCAATACAACAGCTGAAAAATGAGTACTCGAAAGAAATACTAACGATGCCATTTACTGAGGAGCTAGAGGTCTTGCACCCATTACTCGGGGAACACAGACTGGTCAAAATAATTTGAATGCAAGTTTGGAATTTTTTTATTGCTACTACAGATAGCACATTCTTCCCATAATTAAAATGGAAATGAGTTCTTTCAAAGTGGGAAGAAATTACATGTCAAAATCTGCTGGATTCTACAGTAAATTATGGAGTTAAGTCCTTTGTGTAAAGCAGTGTTTTCACGGGGACAAAGGGGCAATCCCTTTACTCAGGCAATACTCACCCACTAAGTAACCTTGCTTTTTAAGGTGATTAAGGTACTTTCTTTCTTCACTACTTAGCTGATCTTCTGTTTTTGTTGCCTCCTCTTTCAGCCTCTCCTGCCTTCGGAATATCCTGTCGCATGTCGGATTAATAATTGGAAATTTCAACAAGTTCAGTGTTGTTCCTGGAAAAAAAAAGAAGGCATGTTTGGGCCTCTGACTACCTGGCAGACTTAAGCTCCCTCTAGAGTGGAAGGCACCCCTAACTGACAGGGAGATGGCAAGGCACAGGGGTTGGGTACTGTCCCCCTTGGCAGGGGAGCACGCAGGCTGGCTCCGGATCGCCAGCCCCCTCTGTGCATGCCCCCCACCCCTGCTGCCCTGAGGAAGGTGACAACCTGAAGCACAACCCAGCACTGGAGCTCACTGCCTACAACGGCGAAGCTCCGGGCGTCTGGCACCCATTTGGTGACAGGTCCTCCTGCCCCAGGGTTGCTGAGGGCAGCCTCACAGGAGGCCCGGGGCTGGATGGCCTCCAAGCGCCCGAGATGGCATGACCCCCATCGCGATCAGAAAGGCAGCGCCCCTGACCTGGCCAGGAGGAGACGGTGGCCCTGCTGACAACATCGGGGGCGCGGGACTTGCAGTAGTCGGAGCGCAGCAGGGTGTTGAAGAGCGTGGACTTGCCGGAGTTGGTGGCTCCCAGCAGGTAGACGTCGCCAGCGCACCTCCAGGAGCGCTGCAGCCGGCTGACCAGCCCCTCCAGGCCGAAGCCCGTCTTGGCGCTCACCAGGCGGACGTCCA
>VWZZ01006771.1:465998-495018 GCA_013399095.1 Psophia crepitans
CAGCGTGACGCCAGAAGTGTGCGCTCCCGCCGCGCCGCTGCCTGCTCCCCGCCGCTGCCGCGGGCGCTGAGTGTCGCTTCCCGCCGCGCTTCTCGTTCCTCTCCGGGCTACCGCCGCCGCCCGCGGCTCCTCCCGCCGCCGCCATGTATGACGCGGACGAAGGTGGGAGCGCTGCGGCTCGTGGGCCCTTTTCTCCGGCTCATCCGGGCGAGGCGCTGGGCCTGCGGCAGGCGGGAGCGGGGGGGGCGCCTGGAACAGGGGGCTGCAGCCCCGGGCTGGCCAGGACCGCTGCCGGGGTGCCCCGGGGTCCCTGGGCTCGCTGTATGCTCCTGCTCCCTGCCGGGGGAGAGGAGGCGCGGGGTGGCTGTAGCCTGGCTTAAACGCTGCGTTTTTCCGGCAGATATGCAGTATGATGAAGACGACGATGAAATCACTCCCGACCTGTGGCAGGAAGCCTGCTGGATCGTCATCAGGTGACTTTAAAGCTCGCTGTTGTCAGCGCTTCAGCGTCCGCGCTGTGGGGCTGGCGGGCGCCACCCGGCTGGCTGGCGGCAGGCCCTGGCGCCCCAGGCTCGGTTCCGCAGGGCTGCCGCCTCCGAGCAGAAGGGCTTTGCACGGAAGCAGTAGGGTTGTCGCTGGGGATCGAGGGGCCCTGCCGACGCCCAGTGGGGTACTCCGTTTCGAATGATGTAAGAAGCAGTTTTGATTCCGTATCAGGCACGTGGTTTGGGCCGCTAATCTAGCCGCTGGTGCTGGCGTTAGGACATCAGCACTTGGCTGTTTTACCGTGTCAGTGTTTCTCTAGCGAGAGGTGAACGTCCAGGACCTGCAGCTTCTTGTCACTGTTAAGGAGTGGGATGCTGAGTGGAGCTGATTAAAAAGTGTTTCTCCTGTTAATTGCGTCATTCATAATAGGTATATGGCTTGTGTCTTAGAGCAGTAGTTGCAAACAGAATGGTAGATCGGTGGGGGTGGTCTCACAGGCAGGCTGGATGGAGACCAGAGATGAGAAACTTTGGAGACAGAAGGAGGTGCTTTCTCTTGCAGCCCAGTGAGGAATGGTACCTTTGCGTTCGGTCAGGTGGGAGGTGAGTGAGACCAGCCCTTCAGCTGAGGCGGCACCTCACTCGGTGTGAGGAAACTTTTTTTTTGCTGTGAGGGTGACCAAGCACAGGTGCAGGCTGCCCAGAGAGGCTATGGAGTTTCTGTCCTTGGTGGCATTCAAAAGCTGTCTAGACATGGTCTGGGGCAGTTAGCTGTAGGTGATAGGGCAAGATGGCTTCCAGAGGCCTCTTCCAGCTTCAACCATTCTGTGATACAGGTTGGCCTTTCCCTTCCTCCATCCCTTTGTGCAAGAGCAGACTGTGCTGGCAAGATTCACCGTGGCCACAGCGCAATAGCCAGGGGTGTGTTCCACTTCCCGGGGAAGCCCGAGGTTGTCACTAGGGAGATAGTTCTTACCAGTTTTCTGTAGAGATCTTGGCAGTGATGGGGCAGAAGTGGGGGAAGTGTGGATTCCCTGTCTGGCTTTAGGAATGTGAGGCAGAGGAGCTTGCTGGCAGGAGCTCATGCAGCAGACAGGTTTAGGTCATCCCATCAAAAGTTAGGATGCGGGGCTTTGAGTTTAGGCTTTGATTTTTGCGGTTAGGTTGTGCTGAGTTGAAGCTGGGTGACACAAAGGCTAAGGGAAATCCGGAGAAGGGGGTGGAACTGGGAATCTCTGTGTGGCTGGAACAGAGGGGATGCAAGCTAAGAAGAGTTCTGAGACCAGTTACCTTGACTTAGGGGCTGACACTCAGTTTACTGTGGCTTGTAAAATTAGATAAAGCAAAGTAATTCACTTACACTGTTGAAAACTTTATCTCAAGCCACTTTTACTGATGATTCAGTCGTCACATTTCCCTTCTAATTTAAGGTAGACTGTGCGTACGGTCATGGCTTGGCCAGGAGGTGGCAGCAAGTCTGTCACTTTGTAGTGTCTGTGCCCTCAGACACTGAGAGAGAGAATTGTTTACCATTTCTGAGCACCTGTATTTGAAACTCGTGCCTTGGGAAAAGTGAATGTGTTTGATTCTGTGCTGTATTTCATGGCTTTTGAAGGTCTTCTGATAAATACATCTTAAGCTTGTTGATGTATAAAGTACATAAATTAAGATCTCTTGTTCATTAATGCACACTTTTTTTTTTAGCTCCTATTTTGATGAAAAGGGTTTAGTCAGGCAACAGCTGGATTCTTTTGATGAGTTTATTCAGATGTCTGTGCAGAGAATTGTTGAAGATGCTCCACCAATTGATTTACAAGCTGAAGCCCAGCATGCCACAGGAGAAGTGGAAGAGCCGGTAAGTGGAGTGGCTGAAGTGGTGTGTTTTAACAATAAAAAATGACTTTAGGTGGGTTTTATTCAGCCTCCATCTCAAGACACACAAATACATCTAAGTTATGACACTGCTCTTATAGTCGATAGGACAGAAGTATGAACTCTTTGGAGTCTGAGGTATGCGGCCAAGTTTTCAGGTAGTCAGGTGTATGGCTGAGAAACATGTGGAAGAGCTTTGTTATCCATGGAATCAAACTTCCCTCTCCTGTAGAGTTACTCTCTCCTGCTGGTTAAATTGTAGGTTGAGTTGAGAAATGACCACAAACAATTGACTTCTGCGGCTGATGTTGTCAGTTCATGTACAAAACTGCACTGACAGGGATGTAGTAGAGAAAGTCAGGTAGCCAAAAGCAAACTGTGTTTTGGGGAGACTTTGACTTTCTAGTAGCTTTACCATGACAAGAAAGGTCTGTGGCTGGAAGTTCTGTTAGCTTTCATCGGCCAAAGTTAGGTCCAGGTTTTCAAAGGGTGCCGTTGCGCCTCATCTTCCATTGGCACCGTGTTCCAAAGGAGGACAAACTCTCTAAGGTCTACAGTGCATGATGGCTCTTCTACAATGGGTGTGCGCCTTCTGCTGTGGCTATGGTGCTTCCATGGTGTGCCTCATGTGGTGTGATCCGGGTTCCATAAGTGCAAATAGGGATGATCCATGTCCCTGCTATCAGTCACTACCTCACTGTTTCTCTCTAGAGATCTGAAGGAACTTAGGACACCTGAGCATGGAACTTTTTACATGTTTTGACTGGTCCTCGGCATTTTTTGCTGGCAAACAACTGTCATGCAGAGAGAGTAACTGAGATTTCTTTTAGTTTCTTTTGTTAGACAAGCGGTTCATAAACATTTATCTCGCAGTAATTCTCCTTAACCTTTCTTTGGATATTCTGTGTATACTATTGCGGAATTCTCTAGCTGTGCAGTTCTGCAGTCGCTGTATGCGCTGTATGTGGTTATGGTTCAGATCGCAAGCATGGAATGTGCCCGGCTTCTTTTTGTCTGAAAGCTAATGTTTCACTTTCTCAAATCAGAGAGGTTAGTGTCTTATTTATCAGATGAAAGTTTTTAGGAATAGAACTAGAAGAGAAAAAGGAGCTTTGCTTTTTCCTTCAGTCACTTGCAGGCAGCCTCTTGCCTCGTTTGTAGATACTGGATTAATTTAAGGAGACTCAAGTGTGTTTGACTTCTTGTTTCTTTCTCCCTCCACTTCCCAGCCTCATTTGAAGGCAATTCAGAGCACATCAGAGGGTGTATATGCTCAAAGATAGGAGTTATGGTATATGTGCTCTCCTTGAGAGTGCTTGCATGAGAACTTGGGGAAACTTGGTACTACACATGGCTGCTGCAGCAAATCCAGGAAAAGGTTTCTTTGGATAAGAACTGTGAGAATTTTTTTGACCTACAAAATATTTGCCAACAAGGCTCTGCCACCTACTACTGTAGGAAGCTTTTGTGACTCAAAATCAGACTGTTTTCAGGTGGGTTTTTTTTTCCCCCCCAGTAATTCAAGTCTGGTTTTGTTTACTGATCCTACAGAATAATCCTAGGAACTGGTGTTACCCAACTTGCTGTCTTTTCAGCTATTTGTAATGGTTATTCTTCTCCAGCCACAGTTTTGGTTAGTCATAAGTAAGAGAGAAGATCTTGAATGCAGAAGGCTAGTTATTAGTATATCTTGAGGGCAGAGCAGCAATGACACTTCATCTTGTCTGCAAGCTGTGGGGTTTTTGATAATTTAATGCAATAATCTATTTAATCTTTGAAGCAGCCACCTAGCGCAGATGTTAGCAAGGAGGTTTCTGTGGCTCTGTGTAAGACAAAATGTGTGGGATGGATAATTTGCACCTTTGCCTTTAATTGTGAGTCCAGAGAAAGGGCTGAATATGAGGACTTTGAAAATATATTTCAGAAAGGCTAAAGCACTTGTGACACAAACCATAAGCTGACTTGTTTTCTCAGCATTGGAGCTTGCTCTGCTAGAGCAGGTGTTGTGTTGGGGGTGTGCTTACGGCACAGTTCTTATGGCAGAATGCCTGCATGGAATTCAAGTTTGGTTTTAGTAATAGATATTCTCAGCTGGCTTCTAGGCAGATACTTAGGTGGGGTAGCAGCACTGCAGTTCTATTTGTGTTAGCTTCTGTTCTGCAAAGCTGGGAAATAGCAACTTGAAGCAAAGGTTGTAAGGCAACAAGCCTTTCAACTTGTATAGGTGCAGGTCTGCTGATTTGCTTATGTTTCCATACCCCTTTGTTTTTAGTCTGTGAAGGAATGCTTTGTGAGTAGGGAGGCTCATCTCTAGATCCTTTTGCACACAAGGAGGCCAAAAGCCAAGTTTCCTCAGCGTACTTATGCCCCACGCATAGGAAACACTCAAACAAAGCTACTGTTGTGTAACTACTTTCGTTAAATTCTAGCTTCCTCTCCCAGATAGGCAAATGCACTTTAAGAGCATTGTTTTAAAACTTTTACCCCTTTATTTTAAATGCAAGTCTTCTGGACTTAAGAGAACTGAAGGCTCTAAATCTTGTTGCAGTGTGGTTCTGAGGGGTGAGTGGCACTCGGAGCAAAACGAAGATCCTGATGGTTGTACTGCTGAAGGATAGCTGTCCTTTAATGCCTGTGGTTTCACCGTAACATGTGAAAGGATTTCTGTGGAACTAAACCAAAGCTGTTTACATGTAATGCTTTATGCATGGGAGCAAAGCTTTATAAAAACTCGCACCTTTTTGGTATGTCAGCTATCTCATTGTGTTGAAGCAGATTCACCTTTGCATGGTAAAACTAGCCGTTTTATCTGAAGTTACATCATAAATACCTAAATAGTCATACGTAAGGCATACTCTATTTATTAACATATTCACTAACTTGGCAGACTTCACGTTTGTTAGCTATTTTATAGGAAGAAAACCTATTTGGGTCCTTTATTCTTTTCTTACCGTTGGTTCTGACCCTTCAGTTTCCTCTGGGTTTTTTTATTAATGAGGTGCTTAGAAATTATTGAGAGTTCTTGAGTGTGGTTTTGATCTAGTCACCTGAAGAGCATTTGTTTCCATCCCTTGAGCTGAGGACGTGCGGCAGCATTGGGTTTTAAGCTCTAGGGCTGCTCTTGAACAACCAAAGTCGATGTCTGTTCCATTACAGATAAATGTCGTCTTGTTTTCCAGCCCCGGTATCTGTTGAAGTTTGAACAAATCTATCTCTCTAAACCTACACACTGGGAAAGAGACGGAGCACCATCACCTATGATGCCAAATGAAGCCAGACTGAGAAACCTTACGTAAGAGTGTACTCTGTAGTGGATAAACGCAAGGGAGGACTGGCCCTGTGCTATTAATTCATAGTCTTTTCCCATTTAGTGGTGTCTTGAAAATGTAATAATTACTGCTCTATTTAAATTTCGATGTCTACTTCTTAAATCCAGTATGATGATTTGGTAATAATGCTTAATATTACCAGTGGGTGCCTGAATAGCTGCCTTCATTATCCTCCTGTACAACCTGGAGCAGTAACTGGCAGGTAACACAATGGTGTTTTTATTTCGTAGGTATTCAGCCCCCTTGTACGTGGATATAACTAAAACAGTTATTAAAGAAGGGGAGGATCAGTTACAGACACAGCATCAGAAAACTTTTATAGGAAAAATTCCTATTATGTTACGTTCAACGTACTGTTTATTGAATGGCTTAACTGACCGTGATCTTTGTGAACTGAATGAATGCCCGCTTGATCCTGGTGGCTACTTCATCATTAATGGATCAGAAAAGGTAAGGGGTTATACCTTGCACAGCCGTCTTTACAGGCGCTGGAAGTTCTGTTACTTGTTTCCGTATGTTTTGCCAGGAACATAAGCACTTTTATTACAGTGTATTACTGTGGGCACTCCTGATCTTATCGAAAGATGGGCTTCCAGCCCTCTGTTAGGACTTTCTCCAGCCACCTTCTCTTCTCTGAGGCACGTTTCCCTTCTTTGGTTTCATAAACTGTTTAGCACTGAATGCCAGTAAGTACTCTGGGTGTTTGCCTTTCCATTTTCAACACTACAGAGCAGCATGCACTCCAGAATGAGGTGGTACTTCGTTCAGAGTCTCCTCCAGTTTGTTCACAGCTGTATAGATGCATTTTATTATAAGTATAGGTTCTTCCCTCCATTGCTGTGGATTCAGCTTTAGCAAATCATATCCTCTCCATGCTTGTACCACAACTAACTCCAGCTTATAAATTTAAATGCCTGTGTAGTGCATTGGCCTTGGAAACAGTGAAATGCTTTATCAGTGTTCTACCCACAGCTAACAGAAATGTCTTGGCACAGCTAGCGGAGCGGTAACTACATGCTAGAGAACAGTGTTCTTGGAGTCCTTTGTTGTGCTTATTCTACCTTAACTAGGTGTATGTTTTCCTTAACACTATATTTTTAAAGTGTAGAGTATAATCCAGCTGAGTTTGACAAACTGACTTTGTGCTGTGCAGTGTTCTTAAGGCACCGGAAGGAACAGTAGAAACACTGTGCTTGTAACTTTCAGCATGCCCTTCTGCCAGTTACTTACTAGTGTTCTTGTTTCTCGCCCAGGTTCTGATTGCTCAAGAGAAAATGGCCACAAACACAGTGTATGTGTTTGCAAAGAAAGATTCAAAATATGCCTACACGGGAGAGTGTAGATCTTGTCTGGAAAATTCCTCCCGACCAACGAGTACCATATGGGTTAGCATGCTGGCCAGAGGTGGGCAGGTATGCCTGAGCAGCAATAACACCTACCCTGGGGCTTGCCTTGCCTTAAATATTGTTTTAGGAGTTTTGTTACTGTCCTGTCTCTTCATGTCACTTTGAGGATTTTTGAAGAAAATTTTCTTCTGTTGCTAAGTTGTGAAGAAGGTAAAACTAAATGAAAATGTGTTTCACTTATCGTAGATTTCTGCCTCTCACTTGGACAAATAATTTGAGGATTGAAATGAAAACTCAATTTGTGGCAGGTTTTAAGGCAAGGCTAAAAAACAATTTTAGAATTACTGTAAATGAGATTTTAGAAAAACTAAACAAAGTGCATCCTGTTTTTGACAAAGGACAAGAATAGGAGCAGGGACCAGGGACTCTGTCTTTGCTGATGGCCAAGCTAGTGTTTAGATGTGTTTTGCAGACCACATATTAATTGATATTTAACATCTAATTGTGCCATCTGTGAGGGGAAATAAGTGCTACTCGTAACTTCAAAAGCAGATGTCGGTACTCATTTACCATTGCACTGAAGTTTGGAAATTCCCAAACATGTTCCAAGAGTAACTTTAACAGAAGCCTTACACCACTCTTGCCCTGATGGCTGGGGCACTCTTGAGTGGTTGTCCCTCTGCATCCCACAGTTGTTTGTTTCTTTCTGAGAGTGGGGAGCAGCTACCTCAAAAATTGTGAGAATGGAGAGTCTTTCACAGTGGACTAGAAAAGCTGGGCTTTAGCTGACAGAAGGAAACCTGAAGGGGGATAGGATTGCCCTTTGCAAACACGCACGGGGAGAGAAATGATGCGTATGGGTGAATGAGTAGTAGTATTTAAATTCCTTTGTATCAGCAAAAACCTTCCAAGTTTTTGCAGATTCATAAGCTGTAAATGTTCTTAAAATAAATAAAAAAATCACTGCTGGTTTAAGGCTTCAGAATAGCTCCTTAGGTGGCCTGCTGAGAAGTCATGGTTTCCTGTAGTGCTTGGATACATGCACTTACATTGTGTCATCCAAGTCCAGAGAGGTGTGTTTATTTTAACGCAAGATCACTTAAGACTAACGCGTGTTTTTCCCCATATTCTCAGGGTGCGAAGAAGAGTGCCATCGGTCAGCGCATTGTAGCAACTTTGCCGTATATCAAACAGGAAGTCCCCATCATCATTGTCTTTCGTGCGCTAGGCTTTGTGTCCGACAGGGACATTTTAGAGCACATCATATATGATTTTGAAGATCCAGAAATGATGGAAATGGTAATATATGTAAATAAGTTATTTCCTGGCTTGACATTTGGTGATGTGTAGGTGTGGCTAATCGTAATTCAAAGTCTTGTTCATTTTTCATTTTAATTTATTACTTTATTTTTGTGGGAGTTGCATATTAGAAATGTCAAAAATTCTCTGCCTAAACCTATTCTAATGAGTATTTTAAGTGAATGGAGTGCAGTGGAAGTTTCAAAAAGTTAATATGTATTTGGAGAGGTAGGGTCTTCTCCTGCTGCCATTGACTTGAATTGTAAAATCCTGATCTATACCCAAAACGGCAACAGGCTGAGAATGTACTCAAATGAGGACTATTTTCTGAAGTCTAAACTATTTTTTGTGTGCTTCCTGTTTGCTCTATTATTGTTTTCTGCTGCTTTTGAAAGAGTTAGTATATAGTAAAGCCACAAAGAACTGGATCAGTAATTAGCAGTTCCTGAAAAGAATCATCAGCAAAACACTGCGTAGTTTCCTTCAACCCCAACAGGCACTGGATGCTACAGGATTTTGCTGTGTTTTGTGCATTAGGTCAAACCTTCTCTGGATGAAGCATTTGTCATTCAGGAGCAAAATGTTGCCCTAAACTTCATTGGATCAAGAGGTGCAAAGCCAGGTGTCACCAAAGAAAAGAGAATCAAGTATGCTAAAGAAGTCTTGCAGAAAGAAATGCTCCCGCATGTTGGTGTCAGTGACTTCTGTGAAACCAAAAAGGCCTATTTTCTGGGGTATGTCAGTATTGTCTGTCACACGTCTGAAAATGGACCCTGAATACGTATTTTATTGACATATATATGTATGACTTGAAGAATGTACTGATTGGAAGTCTGTTTCTAACCTCAGTCTTGTGGATGGATGTTAGTGATAAACTTTAGGGCACTGGTATGTTTTTGTAGCTGAGGAAATGCAAATGTTGGTAAAAGAGGAAAAAAAAAAGTCTGAAACAAAACGAGCCTCCAAACATTTTGGATGTGATAAGTGACAAATGGCATGCTTAAACGTAGCCTGTATTATGGTACAGGACAGACATGTACCAGAAGATGTGTTGCCATCATGATGTAAATATTAACTTCCCTCTGAGGCTATCAGAACTTTCAGTGGGTCATTCACCTCTAAGGATGTACCTGCTGAAGAGATCTGGTTTAGGACAACAGTCTCCTAGATCTAGAATGGACAGCCTTTAGGAAACAGTTCACTGGTTTGTCTGTGAAAGCTTGTAATCTTTATTGTGAATGTCTGCTGTCACCTTAAGATGTAAACTGTCTTATTTGCTCAGGTATATGGTTCATCGACTGTTGCTGGCAGCACTGGGAAGAAGAGAGCTTGATGACAGAGATCATTATGGCAACAAAAGACTGGATCTTGCTGGGCCACTGTTAGCTTTCCTGTTCAGAGGGTAACTATAATATATAAGTTTTCTTTGGAGATAATTAATGGTAGAGTCATTGCCAACTCTGTGTGTCTAAATCAGATTATTGTGTGGTGTCTGATAGCCAGTCTTGGGCAACACAGCCTGTATCTGATTATGACTTTTTCATGGTGTGGATAACTTTATTCTAATAGTAGGTGGCATCAGCTTGTTTTGAAGCATTATTTTGTGCATGTTCACAAACGGGTTAATTTGTTTGGGCATTTCCCCCTCCTCCTGTAGTTACAAATTACTTGCCTCTTTTCAGGAGGCAAGTGACATTTTTTCCAAATAGGCTGAGTAGGCTGAATTGCTACAGTACTGTTTAATCATGTTTCTTGGCATCTTCTACAGAATGTTCAAGAATTTGCTGAAGGAAGTGAGAATATATGCACAAAAGTTTATTGACAGAGGGAAAGACTTCAACTTGGAACTGGCAATTAAAACAAGAATTATTTCAGATGGTTTGAAGTATTCATTGGCAACTGGAAACTGGGGTGATCAGAAAAAAGCTCATCAGGCCAGAGCAGGCGTATCCCAGGTACAGTAGCTGAATAAGGCATGGTAGTGTTTGTCAGGTTTACATAAGAGTAAAATTCTCAGAGTTTAACATTGCTTGAATATTGTGAGTTAAATAGAAACATTTTTAAAAGGAAACTTCCGTAGCTGAAACAGATGAAGATGCAAATATTTGAGTCTGGTGTGAGATTTTTGGGGTGGTTTTTTGTTTATATGTTTTGGTTTTAGCTGTTGTATTCACTGCTGAACAGTTGGTGTAACTCTTGTAAAGATTTTTTTTTTTTTTTTTTTTTTTTTTTTTTGAGTATATATGTTTNTTTTTTAATGTCAGAGCATATGCTTGTGTGTCTGGTCAAGTCCTACTCCCAGGGAATGTTAGGGAGGATGGGTTTCTTTCATTACTTCCAGTGCTTCACAGGTGGTTAAAGAAACTTGAGTGATACCTTGTAATATAACAGTTATGTATTCCACAGCTAATGATAATGAGCTCTGACTTGATTAGCCCAGCGCAGTGCTTAGTTGAGCTTGTTTCTCATACAGCTGGAAATAGGAAAAAGGTCAGAGTTTTTAAATGCCAGTGCATCTTGTTGCCTGGAGCCCTGGTGAGATCATAATTTGGGGAAAGCAAAGTTAGGAAAGGGACAAAGATGATAGCTGTCCTGGGATGATGTGGTGTTGGTATATGTGTATGAGGGGCTTGTTTGCTTTTTAAATAAACTCTTACATTTCAGGCTGTAAAATCAAATTTTCTTTAATTTTAGAGAAGCCTTGAGCAGACTCTGAAAAGAATGTAAATGCTGATTTACTCCTAATAACTAAGTCATCTTAGATTTTCAAGCTAGGTTTGGAAAAATGTCTGTGTCATTGTACTGGCAAACCCTGCTGGTGAAAATGCAGCTTAAAAAGTATTTGTTTACGAGTATCACTTACTCTTGTTACCTGATCAGAGTAACCTATACTACAAAAACAGATTTTGAGGGTAAGCTTAGTCTAAAATTAACAGAGGTGAAGTAAAAAGTGTAGCTAACAAAAATCAGAGCTCTCTTCGTTCTTTTGAAGTATATGATTTCTAGAGGGCATTGATCCTTTGCTCTAACGTATCACGATGCCTGTCAGCAACACACTTCAGAAGCTTTGACTACCTGAATTCCTTACTCTGTGCAGGTGTTAAACCGCCTGACTTTTGCGTCGACGCTTTCCCATCTGAGACGCCTGAATTCTCCGATCGGTAGGGATGGTAAACTCGCAAAGCCCAGACAGCTGCACAATACGCTGTGGGGAATGGTTTGCCCAGCTGAGACGCCAGAGGTAATGACAGTAATATTTGTGACAGTACTTACTCATGCCTAACTGCGTTATCCACTAGTCACTGGCACTTGTGATCATCACTTGCCCCTTTTTTTGAAATGCTGACATGAGTAGTTAGCTTTATAGTTAACTCTGTAGTTGAATGGTAAAAATTAATCAGGTAAACAGCATGGTTTGCACCCAGTTTCTTGAGAACTCAAAGTTCTCAGATCTTCTGGGGGGAAATCTCTTGATTCGGAAATGCACGTTAACTCTGTGTTTCTACTAGGGTCATGCAGTGGGACTAGTAAAGAACTTAGCCCTGATGGCTTACATTTCTGTGGGGTCTCAGCCATCCCCAATTTTGGAATTCTTGGAAGAATGGAGTATGGAAAACCTGGAAGAAATATCTCCAGCAGCAATAGCTGAGTAAGTGCAAATGAAACTGTTTAAACAAACATAAGCTTTTTATCCTGCACAACACTTCAAGGGTTTGGTTTTCTGGTGGGTTTGGGTTTTTTTATTTGTTTGGTTTTCCCTCTTTCTAGTGCTACCAAGATCTTTGTTAACGGCTGCTGGGTGGGAATACACAAGGATCCAGAGCAGCTCATGAACACCCTGAGGAAGCTCCGTCGTCAGATGGACATCATTGTGTCGGAGGTATAAACTTTACAGCTAGAATTTGGGTGTCTTTTTAGATGAGAGAGGAAAATACCTTGGTACTACTTGGCAAGCTCCAAATAGCGTTAGATGCCAGTCTCTGAACATACTTCACATTGCTTGTTTTTTCTTTGTTTTGGGAGTTTGGGGCTTTTTATGGGGGTTTTGTTGTATTGTTTTTTTCTGTTTGTTTTGTGTGGCTTGTTGTTTGGTTGTGGGATTTTTGCTGTTTTGATTGTTGTTGTGGTGTGTGTGTGTGGTTTTGTTTGTGTGTCGTTTTTTTTTTTATAAGAGGATCCAGTTGAAAAAACACAGTTGAAAATAGTCTTCTGAAATGCTTCTGTTTGTAGGAGTGTTAATGTTCGTTCAGTGCTGCTGATAGCACCTGTAAGGCCTTTGCTTTAGGGGACTTTGTTACCCTGTTTTGTGTTCTGTAGTTCTGATTCCAGAACTGTGCTTTCGCTCACAGGTCTCAATGATCAGGGATATTCGTGAGCGAGAAATACGCATCTATACTGATGCAGGCAGAATTTGTCGACCCCTTTTAATTGTGGAGAAACAGAAGCTGCTCTTGAAGAAAAGGCATATTGACCAACTGAAGGAACGAGAGTATAACAATTACAGGTGAGAGATGTTACTGAAATTTAACTGAATGTCTGATTTTTCCATCTTGGAAGCTGCAAGCTCCCCCAGATGGAAGAGATTAAATGTTTAAATAAAGCTTTGTGCAACACAAAGATGCTGTCTCTGCCCGATAGCTTATTTAAATTTTTTTATCACACTGAGGCAGTGGTAGTAATAATAAGCCAGGTTAAGTCCTTGTTGCTGCTGAAGAGATCCGTTTGATGTGTTAGTTGAGTATTTCAGACACTGGTTATTCAGTTGGCAGGATCTCGTGGCCAGTGGTGTCGTAGAGTACATTGATACACTGGAAGAAGAGACTGTGATGCTGGCAATGACTCCAGATGACTTGCAAGAGAAAGGTGTGGCATATTGTTCAACATACACGCACTGTGAGATTCACCCATCTATGATCCTGGGAGTATGTGCATCTATTATCCCTTTCCCTGATCACAACCAGGTCAGTGCCTCGCTTCTGAAGTTGACAGAAAGCCCACAGGGGTGTGTGTATAGTGCTCTATGTACATATATACCGGTCTCTCCTTCTCTGTTTAGTCTCCCAGGAACACGTACCAGTCTGCTATGGGTAAACAGGCTATGGGAGTTTACATTACCAACTTTCACGTTCGTATGGATACGCTGGCACACGTGTTATATTATCCTCAGAAGCCCCTTGTAACAACACGCTCCATGGAGTACTTGCGATTTAGAGAGTTACCAGCAGGTATATTGTCAGTTAATGTTTAAACAAAAATACTAATGTTTTATTTAAACCATGTCACAAATGTCGTGTATAATACTTGAATTTTTAGCAAATGTAAGTAATTTTAAAAAATAATTGTGGGTTAAATACTAGCTTGACACCTAGACTGCAAAAAATACGTTGCTAGTGTTGCAGCTGAAACTACTTTGTCCATATAGTCTGCTAAAATCTAGGGGAAAAAGCATTTTCTGCATTGGTATTCACTAGGTTCTTCACAAGGGGTCACTCTTGACTCTCTTTTCTACTTAAAGTTGCATTTGCTGATGCCATGTGGCTTTTGTGTGTGGGACATGGAGATTTTGAAGAGCTTCGTTGTAGCGAATACAGCTTGTTTTGAGTTGCAAGCATTGCCTGTCTGGTGCGTGTGCAGCCTTTCAAAGTCTTTGCTCTATACGTTACAGGTATCAACTCGATTGTAGCCATTGCATCATACACAGGCTATAACCAGGAAGACTCTGTCATCATGAACCGTTCTGCTGTTGACAGGGGCTTTTTCAGGTGAGACTTTCGAAAGTTTTTAACTGTTTGGAAGAAAAAAAAAGTATACTGAACAGTTCAGAGGCTCAGGAAAAGGTCATCTTACGCTGGAAGACACCATTCTCCAAATCTTTTCAACCTGAGAAGATTGTTAATTTGTTTTTTCTTTAATGAGAGGGAGCAGCACAATGAAAATGCTGAATGTGTATCTTGGCGAAACACAGTGAGTTGTGGTTCATCCTTTGTGTAACCTGACTTCCCACTCTGTCTTCCTAACTCTTCCATTTTTGTCTTATTTGCTACATTACATGAACTCCTTAATGCCAATATTGCAGCTCTGTGATGTACTCTTCCCTTTAGCAGCGTAACGGTTGCTATCAGCGAGGATCAGCACATCCTTCTCCTTAATAGGAACTGCTGTTGGGACAACTGGCAACTGTTGTGACTCTGTGCCTTATAGTTTCTAGATGTCTGTGCTAAGCTGTGTAGCTGATCAGTACGTTTCTAGTTCTATTAATTTTTTTTTTGTCCACATTGAGCCCAAGTGTGTGCTTGGTATCTTGGATCTACTGCCTTCCACTGTGAATGAGACTATGGGGCTTCTGTGGCTCCCCTGAAGCTTTTATAGAATCTCCTGTGTGCGTGTGGATAACACTTATCTGAAAGGCTGTGGCTTTGGTGTGCTGGCAAATGAGGCAGCCAGCAAAACCCCCTAGAGCCGCAGAAAGAAGCCTATATAAATTGTAAGTTTTCCCACTGCAGCTCAGTTGTGCTGAGTGTGGCACTGCACGGTAGTTGTAGAACCTTAAAAATGCTTGCAAAATGGCAGGCCTAAGGAGGAAAGTAATATGAGAATGATTTGATGAAAATGTGGATAATCTTTAGGAATTGGAACAGGCTCCCCTGAAGGTGTTCAAAATGCCTGTAGATGTGGCACTTCAGGACATGGTTTAGTAGACACAATGGTGTTGACGGTTGGACTTGATGATTTTAGAGGTCTTTTTCCAACCTTAAAGATTCTGTGATTCTAATAATAGCTACTGTTGAGTTGTCAAGCAGATCTGAAGGTCTCCTCAGTTCATCACAAATGAGCATGTTATCTATAGGTGCTTGGCAATATCTGAAAAGTGACCATCAAAAGGACACCTGAAACTGTTTGTTTGGTGGGCTGGTTGATTTTTGGTTTTCCCCTCCTCAGTGGTGGACATATTAACAAGACTTTAGAGGAAAGGTTGTGTGACGTGTTACTGTTTTGGTTGTCGCTAGTAACAGTAGCCATAATATGTGATAAAAGAGTGATTTTAGTGAAATGGAGATGTACAGAAGAGGAAAAATGATGCTGGTTTCACTGGAGAAGGCTTTATAACTTTGTTTCAGATCTGTGTTCTATCGCTCGTACAAAGAACAAGAGTCTAAAAAAGGGTATGACCAAGAAGAAGTTTTTGAAAAGCCTACGCGCGAAACTTGCCAAGGTAAGAAGATCTAGGAGTGTATGAAGACTGGGTTTTTAAATTAGTTTATTGTGGGCAAGGTTTTTAATGCTGTTGAACTGATTCGGTCTTTATTTTGGGACATATAAAATAGCAGAAATGTCTGTATGAATAGCAAAATATATCAGCTGAGATACTTGCATACAATTATCTTTAGACATTTCAGCATTAGTCGGAAGTTGCAAGCAGACTTGTTGAATTTCTACAGAAAGTCAAAGTCAATATGTTGAAAAATTTGGGAGTCTACTTTTTTCTTTTTTCCCCAAGGTATGAGACATGCAATCTATGACAAACTTGATGATGATGGTTTGATAGCACCTGGGGTACGTGTGTCTGGGGATGATGTCATCATTGGCAAAACAGTAACACTGCCAGAAAATGAAGACGAACTGGAAAGCACTAACAGGCGTTTCACAAAGAGGGACTGTAGCACTTTTCTGCGGACCAGTGAGACCGGTATTGTAGATCAGGTCATGGTAACCCTTAACCAGGAAGGATACAAGTTCTGCAAGATTAGGGTGAGCACTGACGTGTGTGCTTTCTACTTTTTAATAACTTTTGTCCTGTGTTTAAGTCACCAATTGAATGTTTTCCTGTGGCTTACAGGTACGCTCTGTAAGAATCCCACAAATTGGAGATAAATTTGCCAGCAGACATGGGCAGAAAGGAACCTGTGGTATCCAGTACAGGCAAGAGGTAGTGAGATATATATCTATATAATTTTATTTTTAAGCTTCTTAACATTTTCTCTCTGATCTTCTTGGCATTGGAACTGTCTTAAGTGAGTTGTCTGTGAAATATCTACTAGGGTGCCATATATTGACTTGAATTTAGCTAAAATATGTTTAGAAAGGGACACAGCTGCTTCTTATATGGTACTTCAGTGCCTTTCAAATGCTTTAAAAGATGTATATTTGAATCCATGGACCTGCTTTTCTTACAGCTGATATTCTGGGCAGTACTGACTCTGTTTCCCTGCTCTAGGATATGCCCTTCACCTGTGAAGGCATCACGCCCGATATAATTATCAATCCTCATGCCATCCCTTCCCGCATGACCATTGGTCACTTGATTGAGTGTCTTCAGGGGAAGGTAAGAAGACTCTTTTATGCAGTGTGTCTGAGCAGTATGAATTAAAATGGTTTTCTTTACAAAAAAAAAAGGGAAAAGAATATTAAAAGATACTGCTTCCTGGTAGGTGTTAATCCATTAAAAAATAAGGATTGTTCTCTAGTTAGTTGATAGCAAAAGCAGGTTTCTTGGGGAAGACCTACAGTCCTGTAACTTTTGTCCAGCAAGCCAGACTACAGCGTATTCTCTCATCTTTTGCGCTAAACATTCCTGTGACCTAGGAAACAGAGTAGCAAAGTTGTTGAGACGGTGTACTTCTTAAAAAATCTCGCTATAAATTGTGTAGCTGATAAACAAAGCAAAACAGGCTACTTTCATGGGCATTGAATCTCAAATTCTGGCATTAAGAGTTAAAATGGTTAGAAATAGCTTAATGTTGTCTGACCGGTCCTTCAGAATTCTGACTCTTGCAAATCTCCTCTCTGTAGGTGTCTGCAAACAAGGGAGAAATCGGTGATGCTACACCTTTTAATGATGCTGTCAACGTGCAGAAGATTTCCAATCTTTTATCAGATTATGGCTACCATCTAAGAGGAAATGAGGTATAATCAAAATATCAATTCACTGTAACTTTTTTGTATACATTTGCTGGATAGTAAGGCTTATGATTCAGTGATTGCGTTGACTACTTCAGGTCCTCTACAATGGCTTCACTGGCCGGAAAATCACGTCACAGATCTTCATTGGTCCTACATATTATCAGCGGTTGAAGCACATGGTAGATGACAAAATCCATTCTCGTGCAAGAGGGCCAATCCAGATACTTAACAGACAGCCCATGGAAGGCAGATCTCGGTAAGGATGTTTATTAGCTTCTACGCAGTGTTTTCTTTTACTTTCAAGTTTTTAGCCCTAAAAATTAGCTGTTTCAGCTCTGCAGCTAGAACTTTTTAGCTTACCTCAATTAGCCACCCATTTTCATGTGCTTGGCTTGAGATGATGTACTGAGTGCAGGCTTCAAGGCTTTGGCAGCAGGAGGTGCTGCTGGAGTGGCCTCTCTGACAAAGGACCAGGGGTTGCCCTGTGCTGGACACGGCCACTGACAGCTGACTCCAACAGGCCCACTGCTGGCCAAACCTATCAGCAACGCTGGTGGCACCTCTGGGGTAACATGTTTGAGAAAGGGTATGAAATGCTGCACAGCAGCTGTGAGAGGAGCGAGAAAATGTGAGAGGAACAGCCCGGCAGACACCCAGGTCAGAGAAGAAGGAGGGGGAGGAGGTGCTCCGGGCACTGGAGCAGAGATGCCCCTGCAGCCCACAGAGGACCACAGTGGAGCAGATCCCCACCTGCAGCCTGTGGAAAGCCCACGCTGGAGCAGGCTCCTGGCAGGAGCTGTGATCTGTGGGGGGCCCACGCTCCAGCAATGCGTTCCTGAAGGATTGCACCCTGTGGGAAGAGCCCAGCTGGAGCAGTCTGTGGAGGAGTATCCCATGGGAGGGACCCCATGCTGGAGCAGGGAAAAAGCATGAGGAGGGAGTGGCAGAGAGGAACTGCTGCACTGACTGCAGCCCCCATTCCCCCGTGACTGCCATGGGAAGGAGAGGAAGGAGTTGGGAATGAAGGGGGGAAGTTGAGCCTGGGAAGAAAGTAGGGGAGAAGAGGTTTTTAGCTTTGTCTTTGTTTCTCACCATCCTGCTCCATTTTTAATGGGCAATAAATTAAACTAATTTTCCCCGTGCTGAGTTTGGTTTGCCTGTGATGGTAATTGGTAAGTGATCTCCCTGGTTTTATCTCAACCCATGAGCTTTTCAGTCTTATTTTCTCCCTGTCCTGTCAACATGGAGGAGTGAGAGAGTGGCCTGGTGGGCATTTGGCAGCCAGCCAAGGTTAAACCCACCACAGACACGTAGGGAATGATTTAATTGTGTACCTCATTTTGCTATACAGCTGTGCTGTCTATACAGCAGCTGACATCTGCTTTAGAAGTGCTCAGCAGCAGTTACAAATTACTGTGTCACGTTCTCCTTAACAGTTACATTCTGAGGTGTTAGAGGAAAACTTATGCACGGCTTTACTCCTCCCTTGTAGTGCTGCTGTTGTGTTTCTGATAAGTTACCTGTTCCACCACGAGAACTGATGTACTTTGCCAATGAACTCGAAAGTTGAGGTTGTTTTTTTTTCTTTTCCTCTTTTCAGTGATGGTGGCCTCCGTTTTGGAGAAATGGAACGAGATTGCCAGATTGCTCATGGAGCAGCCCAGTTCTTGAGAGAAAGGTTGTTTGAAGCTTCAGACCCATACCAAGTCCATGTCTGTAACCTCTGTGGCATCATGGCAATTGCAAACACAAGGACTCACACCTATGAATGCCGGGGGTGCCGTAATAAAACTCAGGTACGTGTGGCTTTCATCAGCCAGAGTTTGTCTTTGTGGGTGAGAGGAAATACCACTCCGGTGTACAAGAGGATAGGGAAGTAAATATTTAAAGAAGCACCAGAACAATTGCTATTTTAGATCATAACTGTTTTAAGTGTTTATAGAGTCCTAGTTAATCTGGATTTTTCTTTCTTAATTTACAGTGTTGGCTTGTCCTCTGGCAGGAAATGCTGTTCAAGTATTTTGCAGTGTAGAGTTTTTGGGGACTTTAAAAGTAAATGCTTGAAAGCTTATTTTTAGAAGTAAAACTCAGAATCGCAGGAATTCAGAGCCATAGCCCTTGTGACTGTCCCCATGGAGATTATTTATGCTTGCAGAGCTGAGTCCCCATGGGAGATCTTGTGTTGCCTTTTTTTTATTAAAAAAAGCTCTGTAATGAGTGCTTGGTTACAGAACCATGTCAAGGGAAAGTGGAGAGATAAAAATAGTTGCCTTAAACAGGCTTGTTCTTGTGCTAGGGACTGACTGCTGCAACTCTTAACAATGACATTGGAGTTACTGAAGAGATGCGTGCTGGAAATCTTAACTGCGTTTACCCCATGTCAGGCAGACTTTGCTGTGCACATGTTCCCTCCTTAAATGGCTCTTGTTTAAGATCACATCCCTTGGCTGCAGGTTTTAACAGTTAAAATGTGTTCTGAATAGCTACTGTGTAGTCTCTACAGACAGTCTCAGCTTCCCTCCTAGCTTGTTACTGTCTGCAACTTGTTAAATGCTTTCATGCATAACTTCAGATTCACTTTTGAGCCAAAATCATGATGAGTTATTTGTGTGGAGGGTGGTGGAAGGTGATGCTTTAGGAGTGCTTTTCACAAGCCTTTTGAAATTTCTTTCCAGATATCTTTGGTTCGGATGCCCTATGCCTGCAAACTGCTCTTCCAAGAACTGATGTCTATGAGTATTGCACCTCGTATGATGAGTGTTTAGCCTTTAAAAGGGTTTTAAGTTTGGGTGGTGTTTTTTTTTTTGTTTAAATGATGAGACTGAAGTTCTCTGCTTTTGTTTCATTTTGTGTAGCTGCATTTAAAGTACAGTTTTACTCATCTGCTATGTGCTGTTTAAAAGTATGTTTATTTCCTGTAAATAGAATTAAAATTTGTAATCAAACTTGTGAATCTCTTTATTTGTGAAAGAACTGTGCAAGCAAGTTGGTAGTCAAAGAATAAGGTAGTTAAGGGGAAATGATTAGTGAGCTGGAAAAAGCCAGAGGTTGCAGCTTTCCAAAATACTAACTTAAAACTGTGTGTAGTGATAGTCCTCACATCGCATCACAGCTCAGCACCATCATCTGTGGAAAAACAAAACCATGTTACTGTTCCATGGGGGAAATATCACCACTCGGGCAGTAGCACGCTGAGTTTTCTGGTGGCTTAGCTGAGGGTGGGACCTGACAACTTGGCCCTGATCCTCCTTCCTGCTTTTCTCCCGCAGGACTACAGCAGCAGGGCTGGTAATAGATGGCATTTTTCTGTGCTGAGATCACCTGGACGTATGGGACACAGACTCCCTAACTGCCTGGTGTGTAGCTATGACGCCTGACAGTTTGTTCCATTAACATTATCAATTTCCTTTCAGTAATCATGGACTGCCAGCTTATTGCTGAGCTACAGCATACTTGCTTGAGAGCTTTCCTACGGCTGAAAAGAAACAGCTGTAACACGTGGTGCGTGTGTAAGAAATAACCATGAGGCAATGCATGCCGTATTACAACCCTGCAGTACAGTTGCTGTGAGAGGGGGGTGAACATCTGTTCTGGGGTATAAATGAGCTGCTCGTGGCACAGCTCAGTAAAACTCAGTTTCATTCACATCTATAAATAAGATGTTTGAAAAGGGATTAGACTAGCTAAAAACTGTTAGCGAGGTTCCTATGCGTAAGCGATACTGGGATTCAGTTTATGTTCCTGTTTCAATGCCAGGTGCTGTTAACTTTCTCCCAAAGGGAGCCTTTCAGCCGTTGGGGGATATGAGGATACAGAATCTCAAGACTGTATCATTCAGATAAAGCTACTGGAATTAAACCTCAGGATTATGTCCAAAAGCAGATTTGGGCATCACAGCATTGTCTAGTCATGCTTTGTTCCCAGCGCCTCTGCCTCCAGCGTGGTTACAATTACGGTTCCAGCTCCGGATTTATTCTGGAGCACGTGTGGCCTTGGGACTGAGCCATCCTCTTTGCAGCTGGAATGAGGGTGGTTGGTTTGCCATCAGCTTTGCACACAGCCTGACAAAGAGGACTGGGGCTGGAAAACTGGCTGAGGGCTGGAGGGCAAAGGCTTCAGGTCTTGCCTAAAGGCCTGCTGTGGCGTATCTTTTCCCTCCTGGGTTTGACACTCCAGCAGGCAGAGGGAATGGCAGGGACTGGGGTGTTTGCAGGACGGAGAAGAAGGTAAATTCCTGTCAAGTCCCTGCACCTCTTTATGTGCTTGAAGTTCCTCCTTTGTCTTGGGGCTGGTTGTGCCGATGCTGCTCCTAGGAGAAATGGGCAGGTTTGGAAGTGTCCCCAGAACACCAAAAGGAGGACACAAATCCAGGGCTGGCGAACCACTGGAAGTTGCTTCGTAAAACCCCCAGAAGGTGTTTTTAATGTGGTATCTTAATCTCCAGTACTTCGCAGCACTTGGGGGGTTATTTAACAATCCCTTCAGAACTCCAGCAGCTGAGACTTACTGGGAATGTTTTGCCAAACCCAGTGAAAGCTGCATGTTAAACTGGTATTTCTAGCGTGCGTTTCTTTTTCAGAAAGCATTAAACAGAGGTGATCCTTCTGTGTCAAGTAACTGACAAGTGCTGAGCGTTCAGCCACCCTCCCTACCTTTGGTCAGGGCTATTTCTTGAAGAGTTTCCACAACGTGGATTTTTGCAGAAGCTGTTGCCTCTCCTTTGGCGTTTGATGCATGACACTCGTATTCTCCAGCATCCTCTTTGCTCAGAGGAGAGATCTAGGGGAAAAAGCACACCGCCCCACACCCAGTAAGTATCCTGTGTATAGAGATTATTCTGGTTTTATTTAACTTGTTAATTGCGTGAGACACCCAGTAAGTATCCTGTGTATAGAGATTATTCTGGTTTTATTTAACTTGTTAATTGCGTGAGACATAATGAGATGAATAGAGTGCATGAAGTGGCAGTTGACCTTTAGGGAACCACAGGGAGTGCACAGCCTGGTTGAGATTGTGGTGGCCCTCTCCAGCGAGGTTTGGGACAAGCACCCGCTCCTGGGGATCGGCCTAACTTTCTTCTCTGCCGGGACAGATTATATGTGCTGTCATGCTCCCTCCTTTTCTTTCATTGTTTACTTAGTTTGGAGATGTGTCAGACCGCTGTATGCTTGGTAGGGGGAGTTAGGAAAAAAAAAAAAGCCTTCCTACAACATGCTGCTGCACCCAGTTAGTTCAGCAACATCACTGTCAAACCTTTCCCTCCCCTTGTTTCCACCTCGTGCTTTTGGAAGTGGTGCAGGAACCAACCCCCTAAGCTCTGCTCCCCTGCTGCAAGTTCCTCTGCAGCTGGGAGCCATCATACTTGCAATTGCCTCCCTGGGCTGCACAGCAGCTCCCTGGCCACCTTACTGCTTCCTTCTGATGTGTGGTGATCACCGATCAGCCCGCAGGTACTCCTGTAGCTTAGGAGGGCTGCTCAGTGAGGGCTGATGGCTTCTGCGCCGTGCTTTTCCCAGGCAGGTATGCGGAAGGGACAGCTCTGCCACATCTACAAGGGCTTCCCTCAGCTGTGAGGCTGTCTCAGGGATGCCTTGCCTCTGTACTGATGCCTTCCTAGACATGGAGAGCGTCTCCTGCCCACTAATGGCAGCAGAAAAGTAATAACGTGCAGAAAGGAGATCTTTTACTTCAGTCTAGCCCTCTCTGATGAGAGAATGGGTGCTCCTGCTGTATGCCAGACAGGTGAAAAACTGCAATGGGTGAGACCAGAGCCAGCAGCCACCCTTACCCTTCACGTCTAATTCACACAGATTGTTTTCTTCTAAATACCCTGTCTGTTGCCATGTCTTCTGCACTGCTCTTTGCTCATGAGTTGTTTACAAACTGCACTGTACTGTTTGTGCAGCTCTGTGCGTACACAAAGTACTTACAAGCACCCAGCCGGTCACTTCGTGCTTCTCAGGGCCCCCTCGCGTCTGGATAGCCAAGTTTTCCCGGTCCCCAGGCAGAAGCTCCATCCTCTGGACACCATACTGTCCCCGAATTATCTAAGCAGAAGGGCAGAGAGGTCTGAGAACTTTGGGGCTTATTTATGCTCGAACTGTGAGGACCATACCTGCACACAGACCAGACCAACACTAGTTTTACACGAATGCGTTTTGTGCAGGAGCAGTGCTCTATCTAGTGCCAGCACTTCAGCTTACCCTCCACGTATGGCAGCCCCACTGGAAGGGATAGAGCAGCACAGCTTTCTGCTGCGGACGGTGCTGGGCGGCGGGGTGTGCATGCACCCCCTGCACTGCCCTGGTCTCACAGAACTCGTGTGCATGTTCCCAAGGGTGTGTTTAGCCCATCGAGTGATGCCTGTGCTGACCAAGGAGGATTCGGGTGCTTGCAGCTGCTGGTAGCCATACAGCAATCCAGTTCAGCAGGCTGGAGCGGCTGCCTCTGGCTCGGGACTCGGGGGACAGCAGTTGCTGACTGTTGTCCTTGTTTGGAGGGGCTCCCCCACAACTTCCCAGGTCATCAGGCTTTGTAGTGGGGCAGTAGCAGAGAACAGTGTGTGAATTTTGGTCCTGGGGTGGGCATTCCCTGCATGACCTATCCTCCTCCCAACAGGCCAGGGACAGCAACCCTGTAGGTTTCCGCCGCGGCACACAAGGCAGTCCCTGCTGGTGGGCACAGCGCTGAAGAGAGCGCAGCCCCGCAGTCACCGGGTCAGCCCAGAGCCCAGCACGGGGTAGGTGCTGCTCAGCCGTTGTCGTCACCGGGACAGCAGTCTCACGGCCCTGAGGAGGAGGCACGAAAAGCAGAGCAGCGCTGACAGTCCGTGTAAACACGACATCTGCATGTGAACAACGCCCGACAGTCTGCTCTGGAACACCTATAAACAGGAGTTTGCTGTCTCAGAGCAATTTTTGGGCTAGTCTAGGGGTTTTCTCTGTAGTATCCTCAAGCTAGTAGTGTTTCAACTTAAGACCCCTGCGAGCATTCACAAACCTGTGGTATTTGAGGACGCTACAGGGGCCGTGCAGCGGCTCTCGGCCCTGTGGCTGGGACCGTCTCTGCTCGAGACTGGCCCCTGCCCCAAGGCAGCCACCAGCGCGCTGCCAAAATCAGCCGGCTACCGGAGAGGACTGCCCCATGCGGCTGCGGTGCCTGACGCGGGCGAGCCGTGTCCAGCCACCTGAGTCGCTACCGCCCGCCGGGTGGCCGCGGGTCGAGGGACGTTCCCCGTGGGCTCTGAACACCAGGTGCTACCGAGAGAAACACAAGTCCTGTTCCGCCTCGGGATCAACAGGAGTTTAGAAAAAGACTAAGCAAAGCCAGATGTCTGGGGGTGGATAGAATGGCACAGATGGGAGATCTCATCAGAGATGTGTGTTTCTGAGGGATCTGCTACGGCTTTTATGGTTACCAGGCAGTTCCAGCTGCCTCAGGGTTTGCTCTGCTCTAAGAGCTCCTAGCAGGGCCCTTACCTTGTTCCAGATGAGGACAGGGGTTGGGATGCCCATGACTTCACAGCTCAGGTAGATCTGTGCTCCCGTCACATTCCAGATGTCCTTAGGAGGGGTCACAATGGAGGGTCCTGTAAAAAAGGGAGAAATGCTTTTAACCACAGGGTGACTGCAAGCCTGTCTCCTTGCAAGCCTTTTAAGTGAGGTCAGTCATGTCTGACGGGTTTTGAAAATAAGGTGAAGGAGCAAAGCTTGCTGGACTGATCCCACATTACTGCATTTGTCTCTCCAAAGCTACACACCCCCCCACCTTCAGCTGTCCAGGCTGGTGGGCGCTTGCCCCAGATGGACACGTTGAGCAGTTCGGGTGATCAGCCCATCTACTTGCAAGGCAGAGGTCAGATGTAAGACAGTGTTTGTATTCTGTTCTTAGAGGGGCTGAGCGGGACTTCAGGAACTGCTGCCTCTGCTCACCATGCAGCCACTGCATGTGTCACTGACTCCGCTGGCATGGAGGACAGGACCCCCTAGGAGACAGGGTGGGTCCTGCTCACCCTCCCATGCCATGCAGAGCTCGGCCAGCTTTGCAGCATCCTTTTTCCCAGCATGACTTTAATCTGCAGCAAAGCCCGTGGCAGCTGGCTAGCAGAATGCAGTGTCATGCTGCTCCTGTTTTACCTGCGCGTGGTAAGTCAGCCAAAGGAGGCTGGCTGGTGGGTGGCAGAGCTCCCACCTCTTGGGGCAGGTTTGGGAAGGGACCAGCTGAATGCAGAGCTCGGTTTTCCCAAAGAGCTCCAATCCCTGGTTAAACAGAGTTGTTTCCAAAGCCAGATGGGAACAGAGCTGTTTTGCACATCTCGCTGGAGATGTTTACCCCTCAGGCTGGGAATTACTGGAGACGTAACCCGTATCTCAGGAAAGGAAGAATGGCCTTTTCTGCTCAATCCGTCTTTAGTGGAGCTGTTTTGCAAAATGCAGCTATTAATTCCCCTCAGTAGGAAGTGCAGATCAAAGGAGCACATAGTGTTTATTTCCACTTATTGATAGCTTGAAGAACACCGCAGATTTTCCCCTTCTGCTCTGAAGATGCAGGCAGAAACAGGAAACTGAAGCTCCCACTAGGCTCCAGCAGGAGAAGGCTTTTCCTATGCGAACCAGTACAAGAGCCAGCCTGAGTGAAGCCCCTGGGTATGCTGGCTCACAGACCATGGCTCGTTCCCAGCCCCTTGAAGAAGGGGCAGATTTGAGTCCTGATGCTTCTCCTGTGGTCCTGAACATGCACTGACTTCAACCCTGCATGTGCACTCTGCCCTGCAGCCCTCTTGCAGGCAGCGGGGAGCAGGTTTCAGGTGCATCTCACTGTGTGAACATCTTCCAGCAGAAAGCTGGTGTCTTTTCTTGTCCTCAGGATGTAGGAGCAGAGCCACATTGGTATCGCCAGCCAGAGGACATCAGCCATCCCCCTCTGAGAGCCCGAGGGATGCCAAGGCGGGTCTCCGCTCCTGAGCAGCTGGTGTGATCCCAGAGAAGTGTTTGCTCTTCTCTTCTTGGGCTTTCCTGTCCAGGACTGACTACATGGCCTGCTGATGGGAGGCTGCTAAGAGACCAGGGGTGACTGCAACCCAAGTTCTCCATTACAGAGGTATTCCAGTCCTGGTTTTAACTGGAGGTAGCTGTGTAGAAGCAGGGAAGTTCTATGTGTAGCTGCAGGCAGTGGTTAAAACCACACCTAACGATCAGTACAGGCTGTTTCCTGGCAGACATCACAACCCAGATGCTCCTGCTCTGCGCAGAACCGATTCCCTTAGCTGAGAAAAGGATTCAAGCAGTGCTTCACTACATCGCTTACCCTGCATTGTGCCGCTGCATGGACAGATTCCTGTGTGCTGGCTGGGAGCGGAGTGCACCAGAGTCACAGCACCCTTCCCTGTATGGAAGGGTGCTGGAGTCAGCCTTGCTCCACGTGGCCCAGAGCAGATCTGTACCTCCAGGCAGTGCCCAGCTCTGCACTCCCCACAACACCCCACTGGAGGCTGTTCCCCCAAGTACAACCACAGTGTAGCGCAGGGGGGTGATCCATGGGGCTAGCACCCCCAGCATGCTCTATCCAGAAAGGCTGGCTGGCCCCTGTGCAGCAGCAGGGCTGTGGGCAGCCCAGGGTATTGCTGTCCCCACAACGGGGCCACCTCAGGTCGCGCGCTCTGCTCCTCTTCCCCAGCGCAGCTGTTTCCTGCGCAGCCCTGCTGTTCTTTTTCTGGTGTCCCTTGAACAATAAGGCACTTGGCAGCTCCGGTGGGACCCAGATGTCCCTGGGCTGCTGAGCTCACCCCGTGCTCTGCAGGGACCTCCACCCAGCAGAGCCTGCTGCTGACGGCTTCTGCTCCAGCCACGCAAAACCCTCCATGTGCAAGGTGCCCTTCCTAGGTGCAGAGCTTGGGGCCTGTCCCCGAGAGGCAGGGCTGCATCTGCCCCCTGTACGACACAGTTCTCTATCGTCGGTCGCTGGGGCTCTCCATGAGGCCGGAGAAACACAGCTGGCCCCAAGTGACCACCATCTCCCACTGCAGAAGAGGAGAGATCCTGAATCTTATGTTAAAAGCCCGGTGGAGTTTAAGGCACTGTTATGCTCTTCCAGGATCTGGCTCAATTCTTCCCTGGCTGGGAACTGGCAGCATTCAACACACCAGTGAACCCACTGCCTGCGGTGTCTCACTCTCGGCTGCCACTGCGTTTCTCCCTGAGTCAGGAGCCCGGCCACCCTCTGCCCGTGGATGCTTGCTCACCCTGCCAGGGGCAGGTCACACCACGACTCTTCTGCAGCAATGGCTGGCAGGGGAAAAGACAGAGGGAATTCCACCCACCTCCCGGGCAGTGAGGAATTGTTTCTCTTCCCTGGAAAGGGAAACTGCCTGCACAGCTTCACGGCAAAGCTCCGGCTGGCTCGGCACAGCAGCCACAGCACAGCGAGAGCCTGGCCGTCACGAGGCAGCCCCCAGCTCCAGCTTGGGATGCACATCCTGATCTCACCGGAGGAACGTGAGGCTCTGCCTTTGCCTGCAAAACGAAGTGGGAGCATGCACAGGCTTCCGCCTCCATCGGGCGCAGCCCTGAGGCTGGGAGGGAATACACATCCCAGAGATCCACAGTGTCATGGGAAGAGTCAGTTTGGTGTCGGGATATTTGACTTAAATCCAGCCAGCCAAAACTCTAGAGCTGGGCTTCTTCCTCTGCTAAAAATAGATGAGAAAGGCCAAGAAGTCAGCAGATCTGAAGCCAAATCACGCCAGGCCGCAGCAGTAGCTGGACTCCCACCACAGCCAGCTGACACCCAGGTGCTTACTGCCGTGCTGGTCCCCCTCACGCTCGCCCCCCAGCCCCCTGAAGCAGGCGGCGGGGGGGCAGGGGACATGGCAGCCTGCCACAACAGGATGGGCAGGGGACGCCTGAGCCTTGTGGGGACTTCACAGGCTGTGAGGGCATTTCCTCCTGCAAGTCACCCCTCTTGCTTCAGGGGTCCTGGTGAAGGGAGCGAGGCCACCATGCGCTCAGCAGGACTGGAAACAAGCCCACCTTTTACGGAGCAGGTGACTTGATTCCTGCCAGCAAGGACCTCCCTGGCCCTCAGCCTCCAGCCTGTATCTCAGGGGCCTTGCTGCTCTACTTGCAGCACTGCCCACAACGGGGAACTTTTCTCCATCCGTCTCCTTCGGGCTGGGAACCTGTGGGCTGCACCTGCTGACGGAAAGGGTCACCAAGACCAGAGACCCCCCCAGATGGTGGATACCTAAACGTGGCCGACTGGTCTCGGCTCCCCGTCAGGCACTGGCCCAGGGCCACTGAATGTACAGCATGTTCCCTGAACAGACTGGTCCTGACTGTGCAGGAGCTCCTTGGCCAAGAGGACAGCGCAGGCTGTTGATGGAGATCAGCTGCTCTCCGCAGGCACTTCAGGCATTTCCTCCCTGCTCTGCCCATTGTTCATAAGACAAATGGCTCTCCCTGGCCCGGGAAGGGGCTTATTTACAGAGCCAGCGAGCTCATTCACCCCAGAAGAGCAGCCTGAAAGCGCAGGGATTGTGTTTTCTGCAGATCACAGTGAGCTGACAGCCTGTGTTATGTCAAAAGCAGCAGTCGGAGAGGAGTTCCCACTGCTGTTCTGTGGCTGCTTTTCTGCCACAGCAGCATGCGGCAGAGCCCGCGACTCCCCCGATGAGGCTATGGCTTGGCATCTGCTCCCGACACCCCTCCCGCAGCAGGCACCGCTCCTCTGTTCGGCCACAGCAGGCCGAGATCTGGCATCTCCCTCGCTGGCACCTGATGGTCGATCACAG
>VWZZ01006771.1:507392-521606 GCA_013399095.1 Psophia crepitans
TAGCGCCCTGGCGGGGGTGGGAGCCCGAGACCCTCCGGGACGGGTCCGTGCGCGGGCGAGGACGGGACCGTGGAGATGGGGCGGCTGAAGGTGCGGTGATCCGCTGTGCTGCCTCCGAGGGAGAGCGTAGGTATCCCATCCCCAAGGCTGTGGCAAATCTGGGGGGGTCAGATACCTCAGGAAGCACCTTTTCTCCCCAGGACACTCCCCAGCTGTGCAAGGATAACTGTGTGCTTCGCTGACGTTTCACTGACTGTCTTGGGAGCTGGTGGCGCAGCAGCCTGAGAGATGGAGAAACGTCTTTTAGCTAGAAGAGTTGTCTGGCATGAAACCCAGCAGTGGGTGGAGCACTGAAACCCCAAGGGGCCTGAGAAAATAAGTCACAGACACTTGTCTCACTTCGTCCTGAGGAGCAGAAGCTCTTGGTGAAAGCCGTAGCACACAGAGATCTTGGGGAGGGTTCTGAGATGGTTAAGATGCCTGCTGCTTTAGCGCGACTCCTTGAATCGCTGTCCCTGGAGACATTCAAAAAACGTGTAGATGTGGCACTCCAGGACGTGGTCTAGTAGGCACGGTGGTGATAGGTTGATGGTTGGACTTGATGATCTCGGAGGTCCTTTCCAACCTTAGTGATTCTGCGATTCTGTGACCGTTGTGCCTGTCTGTATTTGCTCCGCAGAGCACGCGGAAGCACAGAGGAATGAGGACGTGCAATGTTCAAACCATGATGGAACGCATACGCTCATTCTCTCCCCCGATGGGAAGCTTTCTGAACGCTGGGCTACAGCTTCAGCTGACCATCCTAAAACAGGGTAAGAAGCTTTTGCAGGGTGGAGGTATGAATGGTCAGAAAATGCTGCCCACTTTTCTGAAAGGTAACATCCACAGCACTGAGGCGTGTTCCTGTTGTAGAGAGGGAACTGGAACACATTCATTCCTAGTACCCAAAACTTTATCTCCTTTTTTAACCCAGCAAGAAGTGCACTGATTTTAAGGATAATACCAAGATCTGAGCTGCCTGAGGCGCACGCGAGACAGGTTTCTCTCAAACTTAGTGAGGATTGGCAGCAGCTACCAAAATAATGCAAATGACTTGCAAACTACACGTGGCTGTGGGTGAAAGACCCGAGCACATCTGAACCTTGGCACCTTCTGATTAAGCTGTGAGGGTAACCATCATCTAAAAATGGCACAGCAGTTTGCTGTGGGATTTTCCGTTAACTTGCCCAGAGCGGAGCCAGATTCTCATCCAGGTTCTCTTGGTGCAAACCACAACTAAATCAGTTAGCCCAGCTGCAGTAGGGCTAGCGTAAGAGCAGGGTGAATCGACTTACAGGTGACCTATATATTTCCACGTAATTCCTGCTAAATGTGCTAGGACTTGTTGATCAGAGGATCTTCTTCCTTTACTTTGTCTCATGGCACAGCATCTATTTTGATTTGGTGTTTTTTTTCCTTATTTTTGTAGGCTGGTGAAAGAACTAGGAAACCAAGTCATTGTTCAAATAGCGTGTGGGGACGAGCACGCCATGGCACTGTCCAGAGGTAGCCTCTTTCAAGTATATTTCCCCTCTGAATGGGACTCACCTTATGGCAGGCTTGTTCTCGGAAGGGAGTGTTTGGACTCCTTCCAGTAGCTGGTGACATCATTAGAGAGTAATGAGTGATGGGGAGGGCACACAAAATGCCCTGACTATCCGTGCTGCCCTTTCCTCCCAGCACCCAGGGACCTGCAGCTCCGTCTCTCCCCAGTTCCTTAGCACTACCCCTCCGCAAAGGTGTGTCGTGGAGAGCAGATGTGGCCGCCCCATGCTGCAGTCACCAGACCTGCTCATTCTTAAGTTGGAGCACCTCTCTGGTTGGGAACTTGCTGCAAGTGTGGCTTTAGAAGGGAAACACCCTGCCTTTATTCTTGCTGTGCCGAGTCACACGGGCAGCACGGGACTGCCCCAAAGGGGTCAGAAGCAAACAGGGATATTTGTCTACGGGCAATGGTCTCACCTTGGAGCTATTTTTCTGGAAACAGCATTGATTTTTGCCCCCGCTCCTATAGTGCAAAGACTCAAGGGAAGTGGTGAGGCTGAGCTGTGTTCTTTTGTTCTGTGCATGAAGGAGGTGAGCTCTTCACCTGGGGCCAGAATGGCCATGGACAGCTTGGAGTGGGGAGCCAGACCACATCCATGCCCCAGCCACAGCAGGTGAAAAGACTAAAGGGCCTCCCACTTGCTCAAATTGCTGCTGGAGGAGCTCACAGCACTGCCGTGACGCTTTCTGGAGCTGTGTACTCCTGGGGAAAGAACAACTTTGGACAGCTGGGACTCGGCGACACAGAAGGTAAGGAAGGACAGCAGTTTGAGGGTAAAGCAGTAGGAAGGTGTTTTCCTGGTCAGTGAGCTTACTGCCGACACAGGAGTGGCTCCGGACTGTCAAGCTCCTTTGGAGCAGCAGTGGACAGTAAAGTCTTCTGAAGAAAGTATAGCTGGATAAGTTCTTTGATTCCGAGCTGTTGTGTTCTACCAGGAAAGGTGTGCAGGGACAAAGGATTTAAGGGTTTTATTTCTTCAGAGAACATCTAATCATTTTATGTGGCCAGCTGGACAGTGTGGGCTCATCAAACCATATGTCTGTGAGGTCTCTTTCCACTCCCATTCTCTCTCTCCAGGCATCCTTGCATAAGGAAAATTCGCTTTATACCTCTTTGCTGCCTTTAATTCTCTGTAAACACAAGGTGAGAGAATTGAAATCAGCCATTGTCTTCAAACCTAGAAGGCAAGAGCAGAGCTGCCCTAGCCAGGTGGAACCTGAACTCAGTGGGATCTGACTGAGTCCACACCCTTGAGAGTCAGATATTTTGAAGCCAGGTACCTTTTGCCAAGCAGATGTGAAAGTGCTGTGTTTTGTTTCAGAACAAATGTAAATGAAAAGAGAACACTATGAAAAAGACAGAACATTATGAGAAAGAGTATGTTATCATGGAGGGTAGAAAAGAACTCAAACCCAAGTTGTAAATACATGAACTGCTGTAAGAGAGACTGAAAAGTGCTTAAAAACTGTTTTCCAAATCTTTCTTTGTGTGAGACCCCACCATTACTCTTTCACTTTAGCAGCGCTATCTTCTTTCCAGACAGGGACTGCCCAACGTACATTGGAGCGTTAGAGCACTGGAAGGCTGTATTTATCTCATGTGGGGCAGATCACACTGCTGTTCTCTCCAAGGTAAGTCTGAAACGGAAAGTCATCATCTGAGACCTCAGCCTGCGAGAAAAGATACGCCAGAAGCCTACACGGAGAAATCGGGGTGGCAATGCCTGCTTCCATCCAAGTCTGAGCATGATTCTCAAGGGATGCTAACTAAGCGAGTGGGAAAAATTGGCCTTTGCTCAGATTCCCATCACCTGCATGCAAACTTTTGCAGGGAGATGGAATCCTGGGGCAAAGAGATGCAGTTCACTTCTCTCTACTTTTTGGAAAAAAAATTCTTATTTGTAGCATACTGGGGACTTCAGCAAATGTGAACAATCGCTAATTCACTAGGGTTTACTCATACAAGTAATATTCTTAAGCAACAGAGTTATTCTCAGGAGTTAAATTACACAGAAACACAGAATGGTTTGGGTTAGAAGGGGCCTGAAAGATCTTCTAGTTCCAACCCCCTGCCATGGGCAGGGACACCCTCCACCAGACCAGGTTGCCCAAAGCCCCATCCAGCCTGGCCTTGAACACTGCCAGGCAGGGCACACCACAGCTTCTCTGGGCAACCTGTGCCAGTGCCTCACCACCCTCACAGGAAAGAATTTCTTCCTAATATCCAATATAAATCTCCCCTCTTTTAGTTTACTTGGATATTAGACAACGTAAGATTAGGCTTGATGTGAAGCGAACTCTACCTACGTTTGAATCAGGGATGTTTTAAGTCAAGTCCCGCATAACGTACTGTGTCTTGCTGGCTCTCACTCTTGGCGGTGCCCATTTGAATGCTACTGATAATGCAGTGATCCTGTTGTTTGCTTCTTTATCTTCAAGGAGGGGTTGGTGTGCACCTTTGGAGCAGGAGGGGCTGGCCAGCTCGGTCACAACTCCACCCGGAATGAACTCACGCCCCGCGTGGTGGCCGAGCTGTGGGGAGCAAGAGTTGCGCAGGTTGCCTGTGGCAGGTGGGAAAAGTACCAATAACATGCTTTCTAAGGTCAAGGTCTTAGGGGAATCACTGAAGAACAGTAAGGAGGAGAGTCACCAAGATGTTCAAATCCCTGTATCCCAGTAGGTCAGCACTGTCAGAATATCCTCCACCCTTCATGTGTAAGTCACCCTCCTGCCACAGCCCCCATGAAAGCAGAACCCTCAGCCTGTGGCAAGCAGAGGGAAAGGGCTGCAAAAACCACCAGAAGCCCTTGGGTTTTTTGCTCTTTTAAGAAACAAAGGGTGTACTGGTTTCCAAAGGGCAAAGGACCATCAAAAAGCCTATGTTGGGAAAGTCACCAAATTCCTGTCCTCTTTGACAAAGTGGTGGGTCCTTAGAAAGAACCAGAGACCAGTGATAATTATCCAATTTCCTTCTGCCTTTCTGGAACTGGGCCAGAAAACGCCTCCTGTTGACTTTCCTGAGCTTTGTATCAGGCTCAGCAGCATAGAAGTTGTGCTTTTAGAAATGAAAGGGCACGAAGCTTGTGAGGCATAATGCTTGCGAGGCATAACGCTTTCTTTTTTTATGTGGAACCAGGGTAAATCACAAACGTTAGAGGATAGTATAGTAAATTTGAGTCCATATGTTTATTTATTGCTGAACATTTATGCAAGGAAAGGTCCCAAGACTTTGGTTAGCTGGATGCTATAGCTGGACTGTCAGGACTTTTAAAGACAAGCCTCAACTATCCAGTCTGAAAACATAACTGTAAATTTTATTCTGACTGTCCCAGTGGTATTGACTTGTTATGACCGGTTTTCTTTTTCTGAACAGACAGCACACCCTGGTCTTTGTCCCCTCCTTGGACAAAGTCTATTCGTTTGGCTCTCGTGAAGGAGAGCTGGGAGATGAGGGAAAGCCTCATCACTTGATACCACTTCCCATCGATTCACCAGTGACTACTGGAAAATCCCGTTGGGGTAATGACCATTGCAGATGTGTACAATCTGTATTCATTTCTTCCAGGGAAATGTTTGCTTTCTTGTTTTCATGTTTACACCGAGAGGCTAATGTTATGATCTCATGTTTGCTTCGTCATTCCAACAGATTCTAGCAATGGATAATTCCATTTGCTGCTTGATTTATTATCATGGGTAATGGCCACATAGAATCAACTTTTAGACAGAGAGTTCTGAGAGTTTTTTTACTGTTCCCCACCCGTGCACTGAACTCTATGGAGATAATGGTTCTCTCTTCAAATGTTCCTTTGAAAATCTTTTTATTCTTTCACAGAAATAAAAAAGTCACAAAAGGTGACTGGGATTATTGCACGAGGAAACCAAAGTATTATCCTTCGCAAGAATAAAGAGGTATGTGCATATTTGGTCACGGCTTCTAATTTTACCATTGTTCACATTACTGCTGGAAACATTTGGGTTTTCTGTCCCGCTTTGACTGCTCCAAGTTCATATGTGTTTCTTGTAGCTCTTTCCATGCCTACCCAGAAAATAACTTGTACTGCAATTACATATCTGTATTGTGGTTAATGCCTCGGGATCACGCTAGATGACCATTAGTTTGTTCATACTTAGGCTGAAATCTTCTTGTAATGATTGGCTTGAAAAAAAGAGTCCCATCTGCTAGACCTGTAATCTTGCCAATATTTTCATGCATTTCGTGCAGAATTCCTCTTTGAATGGAATTGCCACTCTGACGCATGAAGGTGTGAGTTCGTGGATTTCTAATTCCAATTTGCAACACTGGGAGAGTGTGAAAAAGTAAGTCAGAAACCTGCTGGGTTTCTGATTCCCCCCAATATGTGATTTTTACCTAAAAATTATTATTCTTTGAAGACTATTGTAGGAACTGATGTTTGAGAATTTAGCTGAGACAATCTTGTACCAGCACTTTTTATCTAAATGTCTCCCTTACCACTTTTAGTATAGTCTGGATCATATGGAAAGTGGTTGTGGAGAGGGTGAGAGAGCGAGTGAGGGGGATCTTCCCAAATCTCAATAGAAAGGGTTTGGCAGCAAATTGCTTCATAAAATAGCTGCTTTCAAAGGAACAGAACGAGGAATACAGGTAGTGAGTAAGTCTAACCTCCCTGCAGACACTGGGAACCTAGCTTTTGCGCAGCAGCAAATGGATACTCTGATGGATAACCTTTTCCGTCAGCGTGCTACAAAGATCCTTCCGTGGAGAGGTTCCTCCTTCCTCCCATGCCATGGTGCCTTTTATTTTGCATACCAAACACAACCAGATAATGTCCCAACCTGTCCGGAGAAGATTTCTCTATCATAGCACCCCCCAGCAGGCAGCACAGGCTGGCGTGAGGTGCTTGAGCAGGTTCCCTCACAAGGCCCAGGAGAGCAGAGGTGGCTTGCCAAAGATCACTATCTCCTTGAACACAATGTCTTCTGCAACACTCTGAATGAAGCAGTGTTGAGAAAAGTTTTACGTGGTCAGATGCAGACACAGTTGTACAGACAGTTTTTGTTCTTTCAGATATAAAAACTTGAAGCTGCTACTCATGTTGAAAGAATTGACTTTGGTTTCTTTTTTTACTATCAGGAATATCAGACTGATCTTTTCATCTGAGGCTTGTATCAACGGAAGCTTCCTGGACAAAAGGTAGTGTGCTGGCTTAGATGTAACAGAATATATTTACTGCGTGTAAACTGACCAGAAAGTGTTATTTTAGCCCATGTATGTAGGGATTAGTCATATCCGAATTTGCAAGAAGCAAGTCTGTATTTTTCAAAGCCCAAGTTAAAATCAAGTTTTTTGTCCCCTCAATCCTATTGAAATTTGCTATAGAAGCTCACATTCTAGCAGACTACCTCATAGTGACATTTGACAGGTGCTCATGATCTCTTCAGGCAATGTTACAGCTCCCAAAGGATCCATGATGGCTCCTCCCAGCACTGAAGTGCAAGTGGGTTTTGGGGTGAAATATGGGAAGCCTACCATTAACAGTGCACAGCTGCACAAGACAGGAAGGACAGACTATTAATCAGGTTGTAGCACAGTGAGAGTATCTTCTTAGAGCAGATGGAATTATACCCACTGGAGCCAGAGCTGAACTTTGCAAGTATCTTCTGACATTAGGATGCTTCACTATTCAGTCAGTAATAAAGCCCAGCTTCTAGCATCATTTGGTGTTCTTCTTTTCCTTTGTGATAGAGACAAACATTTCAAAACTTCCAGAGAAGTCTCGGGTGTAGACATGTCAGAAGTGCAACGTTTTTATGAGAAGATCAGCAAGAAGCCAGAAGTCTTACAGGAGGTAAGGATTGATATAAAGATTCTCACTACACAGATACTGAGGAGCTCTGTATTTGTGCATGAAACTTGGGAGTTTCCATGCCAACCCAATTCATAGATGATTTTGGCAAAACATCATTGCTTTTTTACCCTTGACTTTTTTTTTTTTTTTTTTTTCTCCGAAGGTGCAAAAGGAGATTGAGAAGTTACTGCCGTCGTTGTCTTCCTCTCCCATCTCACCTGAAAATTTCAGAGTCTACTTGATCTTGCCTTTCCTTCTGCAGGGAGAGGATGACAGCTCTTACCGTTCTCTCAGGCTGTTAGCAGAAGCCATCATGAAACTCAAGCCAAAGGATCTGCAAGCTCTTGGTAGGGTTTTGTGGTCATAGAACTGAATGATGTAAATGCTCGGTCATTTTCGGCTGCGGAGCAAGGGTTAGTATCGCTGAGGGAATTTGTTCCAAAGTTCAGCCTGGAATAAATGCTTTTTGCAGGAGTAGAAACATGGGGACTACACAGCAAGACACAAGAAAAAAAAATCATCTCAGTCTGAGGTTTACTCTTTGTTGTAGTGCAAAGTTAAGCTTTTGTTGTTTAGTTCGTTTGATAAAAAATGAAAATGCGGCTTCATCCACACACTGCAGTTATTTGCATGTTACCTGTGACAGATACTTCAGTAGCTTGGTTTTTTTTTTTTACAGAGTGCCTGTGGTCAAATCTAGAAACATCATTTTTCAAGCAGCTGGTCACTCTATATCAGAGGGTTTCCCAGAAAAAACTGTCTCAATTTATCATGGAAGCCAGAGGTAGGCAAAGAACCTCCTTCAGCCTGCAGACAGGTGAAACAGTGACTCTGGAAATACTGCAGATTCTTTACCAGGTGAGAAAGTGTTTGGGTCCTGATTAGATAGGACATATCAGTATGAGTTAGAGTATTTTAATCTTTTTTACTTGTTGAATTCACTGGGTTTCCTTCTTACAAGGGCTTTGTCATTTGACATTGCTTCAGGAATCTTTTTGGCTCTACATCCCCATGGTTTTGAAGAAATCCTGCTCTTGAGTTGTGCTTGGCTGACCCTCAATAGAAATCATAGAATCACAGAATGGTTTGGGTTGGAAGGGACCTCAAAGACCATCTAGTTCCAACCCCCTGCCATGGGCAGGGACACCCTCCACTAGACCAGGTTGCCCAAAGCCCCATCCAACCTGGCCTTGAACACTGCCAGGGATGGGGCCTCCACAGCTTCTCTGGGCAACCTGTGCCAGTGCCTCACCACCCTCATTGTAAAGAATTTCTTCCTTATATGTCTAACCTAGATCTACCCTCCTTCATCTTGAAGCCATTATCCCTTGTCCTGTCACTAGCCTCTCTGGTAAAGGAAGAGCTGGGGCATGTTATAGCCCCTGGCAGGGGGAGGGATGCTTTCAGTGGTGTGAGGAGCGCTTGCACTGACGCGGACAGAGCTATGGATGTGCTGTCCATTACACAGCATGCCTCTTCCCCTTCCTGCTAGTGAAATCCCACCCCAGTAACTGCTCACAGCATTTAGTAGAAGACAGCCCACCTGCTTGGCACATCGTGGCTGCCACAGTAAAGCTGTGTGATGCTTTAAGAGCCTGTTAACTGAGAAAATTTCTGGGACAACAGAATTAGCGCATCTTTAGCTGCATATGAACAAGGGGAGGAAAGGAGGTAATAACTGTATTCGTCCTGACAACCATCCTTTCTCCTGCTGAGATATTCAAAGTTTAGGAGAGTCAAGAGCTTAAGCACGCAGTTAGTGCAAATCAGAAAGACTAGTTAAATTTTGTTCAGAATTTAGCATCCTTTTGGCTGAGAATGCAGATTTGGGCTGCGAAGTTTAAGCTCTTCAATCTGTATTTATCCACTGGATAAAAGAGAAAAGTGTGGCAGGCCTACTCCTCCCTAAGTGGTTACATCATTTGGAGATTTACATGTTCGCTCTCCCCCAAAAAATCCTGTCTTTACCAGGCTACAAGTATGAACATGAGTAGGGAACTTCAGATTGCCCTGCAACGTGAGATACTCAAAGATAAACATGCTTTTCCTGATGGAGTCCTGTTCAGGGATCTTCGCTCTAAATGGAAATTGCTTTCCTGCTAGTCTATACATGACTTTCTGAGACTTCTCACTGCTGAGTGCTGTGCTACTTGTAGCGTTTCTATCCCTCCACTTCTGTGCAGGGTGTTGCAGCTCTTTCTGCAGAGCCCTGGTACTCCTTAGTGCTGTCCTGCTGCACAGATGCTCAGCTCACTAGATCCGCTGACAGATTTCGTATTGCGCGTATCAATGCAGGTGAACTCCAGAACTGGTTTCAGAGTACAAGAAAACAACTTCTATGTGCCTCAAGCGAAAGAGATTATCATGTCATCTGGGGCTTTTAATGGAAAAGTAAGTATAAAATCTTACCAGTGGTGCAAACCACTTCTTCCCCCTCTGTTGTATTTAAATGAGTCGATATATATGGAAATCAACTCTAGACTCCAGCCCAGTACATCTGAGAGACATTGCATTTCCCTGAGTTCTCCAGCTGCTCCAAATTATGCAAACCATTTACCATCCCAGTGTTTCAGCAGATACACCAGTGATGAGATGACCACTGGTTCCGAGAGTTGGATCTGTCCTCCAGCATCTTAAGCAGCTCTATTTGCTCTGAACTGGTGATCCATGTGATATAGCACCACGAGGGATGGTTCCTATACTTCTTGTTACTCTGCATTTTATTACGATTAATTGACAGAAATATTGTGAGGTCTGGTTAAGCTTTAATGTAGAAACCCTATTGAGCATTTCAATTTACTAACGTCTGGAAACAAAACTGTGGTGATAAAAAATCATCTGTGAAATGGTTCACTTCTTGACGCGAAGGAATGAAAATCAGCTACCGAACGCAATTGGTGTCAGAGGAGAAGCATGAAATGGAAATGGGGATAGTAGGTGCTTCCTTAGGCAAAAAAAACCCCAACAAACAGTTTTCTGGCAACCTGGCTGGAATTTGCAGGGCAACTGCATAATTCTTTCCTAAGCTTTTGTTTGCTGATGTACCAATTTTGTACCAATTAACCAGAGAGGAGGAGGTTTGACAAACAGTAGAGAAGCAAAAAACAAATAGGGCATTACCTGAAGTTGCTGCCTTATCACACTGGTGGTGTAACTCTTTTAATTGCAGATAATAAACCCAACAGTCTTTAATGACAATGTACCATAACCTGGGCACCCAGGACACTTTTGCTATGTGTTTTGGCTTAGCTGAATTATGGAAGATGCTATTAAAATCACCCTCTCTGTTTTATTCTTGGGGCACTGTAACAGGAGCGCCTGCCTGCACAGAGCTCAGGTGACTCTCTGCCAGGGTTCCCCACTCACTGAAGCGTTTAGAAGCTGCTTTTAGAAAGCGTGTCTCTGTTGGCGTAATGTCCACGTACCCAACTAGGGCACGTTTCAGAGATATGGGAGTTTGCCAGGGCACAGACTGGCAGCTCAGCCTGCACACATGCCCCTGAATCCTGATTTTGCAAGAGAAAAATCAACATGTCTTTTTCTCTCTTGTCATTTCATACGCTCCTATAGAAGCTGACCAAATATCTGTGCGTCTTTGACATGCAAGACAAGATCGCCATTCATAATGCAGAATGCAGGGCTCTGTCCAGCCTCTTTAATGATGTAAGTGTGACCACATTTTTACATTTTAGAAGGGATAAACACACTGCTAACACTGTTACTTCAATCTTCAGACAGGCTTAATACAGGTGGGCCTGGAGCTCTGGTATTTTCGGGTCAGAAGACAGTGCCTTCTGCAAGACATATGGAACCACATAAATTCCGCAGAAACCCTGCAATTCAGGAAGATGTTACGGGTAAGATACCGAATTGTATTATTTGTTAGCTCTGAATATATTGCTGCGGTGTGCTTTGGTTTTCAGTGTTACTGAAGCGTTGGTAGAAAGGTTTCAGTATTCATTGAGCATGTAACAAAACAATTACTCATCAAATTATTATAAAACATGTTCCATGAGGAAAGTAGAGTAAATCATTCTTATTCCAGGTAGCCACCAAGCTTTGTTAGTGTAAGTTAAATGCAACTGGCAGTGCTATTTACTGTGAAGTTGCTTTGGGGTAATGTCATAGGTTTGCTCAGGAAACAGGTAATTGGCAAGGCCTTTTCCCACTACTGCTGTGCTGACTTTGAAGACTCTAGGGTAGTTTGCTGTACGTGAAAAACGTGGTGGCTGGGGAGCCACCCTTAGAGGCCAGCAGGCAACATAGCCACAACAGCCATTTCTCTCGTGGAGACGCTGCCTGAAGGGTAGGAAGGACAGTCCCAGCAAGAGGATGAACAGCCGATTATGCTGCCGCTGTCTCCATGCAGCTTTAATCTGTGGTCTCCACACACACCCAAAGGTTCTGGCAGCCGTTTTCCCCAGGTATCTCAATGCTAGCCCTCCCTGCAGAAGCCATTAGATGGCTGATGTGGGAACAGGGCATCTGCCAAGAGAGGAGCTCAGCTCAGGGACTGCGTGCCCTATCAATCACTAACACAAGGGCCATCTGGCACCACGCCTGCACAGCAGGAACTGTCGACCTTGGCACCCTGTTACCCAGTTCTGGTTCTTTCCAAGTGAGTCTCCTTGTCAACCAGTGCAGCCACAGCTTCCCCTTCCCCTCCACTTAGCAAAAGATCACTGGTGGCCCCCAGAGCTACCTTTCCTTCCCCCTTCCTCACTACGTCAGCTGAAAGAGGCATTTCTTTACAGAGGCAATAAGGCTTGTGCTCTGTACTGTCCTCTGGATCTAGACTCTCTCCATGGACTGTACAAGGAGCCTGACAAACAGCTGTGCCTTCGAATACACCGCTCGCAGGCACTGCCTTTCATACAGCGCGTCACAGAGGTATTTACCCAGCAGCAGCCTCATCAGTTTGGCTGTGTTATTAGTATCCCACTGAGAGACACTGAGCTCTGCAGCATTTACAACTTGGTGCTGCACTTGTGAATTTTTCAGCAGGTGAAGGACATTCACGTGTCTCTGTTACAGATATAAACCACCCAGAAACAAAACTGTGGCAGATTATCGTAGCGTTAACCTGTCCCCCTTAGAGCTGTGTCTGGCAAAGACATTTTGTCAGACAGTACCGAGAACATAGTTCTTTGTACCTGACACCCTCATAGTGGTCTGTCATTCCATTCTCTAGTGTTGCTGTAAAAGAAAACAATGGAAGGCTGAAGCATTTAGCAGAAGTATATCTTCTGTTCCTGCTCTACAGAGGGGATGGTGCTAAGGGAAAAGATACTCTACATGCTAAAATAGCATTTGTAGCTGCAGACTTGGCTACCAAACCCTGGGCTGAGTTGGAGTTATTTTTCCTCTAACCTTTCAGGAGATGCCTCTTTAATGAAGGTGACCCAGCCTGGCTATCAAACCTGGGCTCTCAGACACATTCAGCAAATAGTACAGGGACACAAATCTCCTGAGCAGACACTGGAATATGTTGGAGGCCACTCAAACAAAACTCCCAAAAGCACAACTGCATCTTTTCTGCAGCACTGTCACTGCCCCATATTTTTCTTTACAAGAAAAAAAAAAAAAGCAGGCAAGTATGCTGGAAGGATGCAGACATGGATATCATCCAAGTAAATTTCTTCATTTAATTCAAGTTTTGTTGTTAAACATCAGCCTAACTGATGTTCTTCTTACAGCAAGACAAACCCATTTCAATACATGCATCAGTTCAAAACAAAGCTCATAATTCAAAGAGAGATTCATATTGCTGCATGTTGTCATTGTTTGTTATTTAAGATCAGTTATTTCAGTCAGGGTACAGTTCTTCCTTGTAAAAACGATCACCACGTAGATTTTCATTAGTGCCACTACAAATGCACAACCTTCTAGAAGAAGGGACACACTAGAAGGAATTAGTGCTTCTTATTCCTCCTCTTTATCTGCCTCAGCAGTCATTAAGTAACGGGCTGCTGCCGAGGACTTCGTACAGTTTCAGATACTCCTAGGAAAATGCCGCCAGCCAGTGCTGGAAGGGAACTCTCCCAAATTAACTGCAATACCTGACGAGATTAAACAAACTGCCCTAATTAGAGAAGCCCAGAGGTTAGCAAACGCATCACACTAGTTATGCCTAAAAAGCTTAATCCCCATCCAGGTCCACAGATGGAAAAACACATAAACCGGTATTGTAACGGGAAGGAGGAGGCTGTAGAAACATAAGCTGTTTGTGCTGGTGCAGCCCTGCGGGAAGGTTTCATCCACACTGGCTGAGTAGAACAAGCCTGCCAGGGACAGGAGGGGGACAAGCACGGTCAGCGTGGGCAGCGAGGGGAGCATGCCTGCGCCGGCCATCGGCCTGGCCGCTGCTCCGGCTGCTGGGGCCTCAGGGCTGCTCCGCGCCCTCAGCCGGGGCCTTCTTCTGAGTCGTCCTGGCAGCCTCTGGGATCATGTTGGGGATGCCGTCGATGATGGGGTACGCAATGCCCAGCTCCTCGTTAATGAGCTCGTTGGTAGCCTCCTCGTACCTGGCAAGGCAGGGAAAAAAACCACAACAAAAGCAGTGAGTAGCCTGGGTTTGCCCTTTGGCAGCCCCTCTCGCTCGGCCCAGGGCGGCAGCGGGCCAACGGCGGGCTGCCAGAACTGCTCTCCCGCAGTGGACGGCCCGGCCCCGGCCCCCGCCCCTCACCTGAGCGGCCGCTTGGAGAGCGGGCACACCAGGAAGCGCAGCAGCGACGGCTCCAGCGGCTGCGGCCGCGCTGAGCTGGAGCTGGAGCTGGAGCCCGAGCCCTGCCGCTGGCCCTGG
>VWZZ01006771.1:530825-585170 GCA_013399095.1 Psophia crepitans
TGGTGCCCGAGGCCGCTGCTGTGGGCCCCTGGCGCCGGGGTGCCCCCGGGAGACGCCGGCCCGGGGGTGGGATCGGCAGCAGTGAGCACGGAAGCCGAGAAACCCGTGTCCGGGTGGAAGGAAGGGAGATGTTCTTACTGGGATTGCAGAATGGGGGTGATGTGGGCCCTGATTAACTTCATTTATTAGATGTGCTCTGGGGGGCAGCCCTTGCTGAGGGCAGGTGGGCATGCGATGGAAATGCTCGGTGTCTGCTGTGACTCGCTCGCTGTTACACCCCTTGCTCTATAGCTTGGTCTGTGCTGGACAGTGAGTTGGAGTAAAAGGAAGGCGAAAGCAGGAAGAAAGTGGGCTGGGAGGCTTAGCGGCAGAAAGAAGCCGTAAAGTCCTGCATTGTTGGGCAATGCTGATGAAAGGAGCACATTTGCTAGTTGAAATCTCACAAACAACAGGGGAGGAAAAAACTCCTTTATTTGTGCCCTGCCAGTTGGCAGATCTCTCTGTTTAGAGAGCATTCAGCCTTGAGTGTGGCTTGTTGCAAGCACAGTATTTACTTAACTAACTTCCCCAGAAACAGTGCAGTTGTGGCCACAGCTCGTACGAGTGTGTAAAGAGACTGTGTATGTCATGATAGCTATTAAAAAGAAAGAAAAAAACAAAAAAGGGAAAATGAAACACGTCCTGTCATGATCTTACATGCAGCATTGTTATTTTACCAAACCGTCGGGGTAGCTTTCTCACCAAGGGCTACATACTGAGGATGTCAGCTGAGCCACCTTATAGCAGAGAGAGGATCTTCCACCCACAATAGATTTTTCCAAAATATTCCCAACAGCGTGAGGTTTTCCTATGTCTAGCTGTGCTGTGTGCATCCTTCACTGTTCTGATGGTAAGTTATTTGTGGAATGTCAGGTTTGAGGATGTTTGGTTATACTTTCCTCCCTGCTCTCTTTTTTTCTTTTGTTATATATGGGGATTCTCTGCAAATGACCGGCTCTGCTGCATTGCATCTGTTTGTATCTCTAAAACATGAATACTGAGCTGGCCGTGATGTGATCTGTGAAGAACAGGAATAGGTGATGTGGTTGTCTACTGCAGCTCTTGTGCTTTTTGTAATCCAATTTTTGAAAGGGACTGGCAACCTTAAAGCCCTAACTGATGTATTTAAAAAAAACAAAGACAAACAAACCACCTTCCCTAAGGCCTTGTCCTCTGAAGGCAGAAACTAAAACTTTAAGGTGTTTTGAGCTGAGCACTGGGAATAATTAGTCACTTATCTGAAATTTTAAGCCTTATCTATATTTTTTACGTGTGTGTGTATGTGCTGACATGTCTGTGCTAGTGCCTGCCCACACTAGAAACCTTTTATATAATTGTTTCAGTATAAGGAGGATATGTGGCTTGTAGAGGGAGCTTGCAGCATAACATGCATTTTTACTCTTCTTTCAGATCAGTGGAAGAAGTAACTGCCTTAATCAGATTAGAAACAGAGTGTGAAACTGTCATTTGAAGCCTTGTTGTGTTTCAGGACCCAGCTTTTACTTGAACATATGATGTATTAAGACTTGCTTGGGCGAGTGGAAAAAACCCCTTCAAACATTAAAGCAGTTGTGGCTTTAAAAATGTCTTATGTCTTCAAAATATGTGAATTAAAAATGAGGCTCACCAGGCCATTGGAAAATATTTAGTTGTACCTATATGCTCAAATGGAAAGTGGCTGTTGGTTTTCACTCTTGACTGGAAAGTGCTGCTCTGTCCCCTTGGGATTGAGCTGCACAGGAATTTATCAGCAAAATGTTTGAGGTGTGGGAGTGGGATTCAAGGGAGATGACTTAAAAAAAAAAACCTAAGAAAAATCTAGTTAGGACTCAGTTTTCTAAAGGGCCTGGCATGTCTCATTGTCTGCCGTAGGGATTGTTAAACTTCAGAGTGCCTCAAAATCTGGCCACTAGCATGAATGAAGGTTGGACTCCTCTGAAATACCACCCCAGTGTGCATGTGAATTACTGGGAGTTTAAAACCTTCCTGTTTTAAATAGTACCTTACCCAGAGGGAATAGCATTGCTTACCAATCGTGTCACATCCCCTTGCCCGTTACAGCAGCTTCTTGTGTGGAATATGAACACAAGGAAAATACTTTATTTTTAGCGTTTTAAATTAGCACTAGGGAAGATTACATTAGTCTATGGGGAGCAGACTGTTCAGGAACCCTTTTAGAAAGGTATCCCAAATTAATATTTAATTCATGTTGTACAATGACACTGTACAAGTTGCATAGTGGTGAGATCTTTTTGGCTCAAAGGCAACATCCACTTACACTAGCAGGGAAAGTGATGGCCTGATCTTTAGGTTTGTTTCTACTGTGCTGCTTATCTCTGTTACAAGGTAATTCCCCAGGCTGACAGAAATGGCAGCCCTGGTCTTCTGCTGTTTCAGATGTCAGTTTTGAAATGATTCCCTGCCTTGGTGTTGCCACCTTCAGAGTGTTGCTTGTGCTGGGTTTTTTTTGAGACAGAACATGAAGTTCACTATAAATATAGCAGTTGTGTCATTTAAACCACATGCATGCGCTTCAATTTTACTGTCCCCCACGGCATTCCTATTCTTAGTGTAGGAAATAGTGCAGCCAGCGTAGAGGGTATCTTCCATCAGGCTTTTGTGCTGAGGGCAACCAAGTACAGAGCATACACAACAACTGATTTAACTAGACAGAGCGCTGTAACCTCCTGCTTTTTCCTCTGGGTGCTTTGGAGCTGGCCACTGATAAGCACACGTGTGGATGTGAACAAATTGAATTATGCTATAAAGGAGCAAGGGCTGTCAGAGATAAATGGGATTCATAGCATGCTTTAAAGCACCTAGTAAGAGATCCCAGTAAATGGTTTGTGGTAGGAAACTGCAGCAATGATGAAGTACAGCTGGAAAATCCAATCTTCTCCCTCCCCATCCAGCTCAGCCTTTCCCCGTAGGAAGGGACCACACTTGACTGTGTGGCCACAGCTGACAGGCAAGGATGGTGGGGGAAGAGGTGAACCCCCGTTGCTTAGGGCTTAGATTAGGAAAGGCTTTATTGCTAATACCTAGAGCTTGAATTAGCATCAGGCTTAGGAAACGCATGCATTCAGTTTCTTTCCAATCTGCTCAGGGTGGGAGAAGGAATCTTGTTTCCTTGAGGAACCTTTAGTGCTTCAAGGGTTACCTTTTGCTTTTCGATCCTGTGCTGAGGTAGTAAATGCTGCTGCTGTAAATTGCCTTACCTTAAAACTTGGCATGGTGAGTCATAAGACTTGATGTCTCAGATCTTTCATTTTCTTCTCTTCTTTCCTCATCCCTTTACAAAAAAAAACAACCTCAAGCTTTAATCAGCTTCTGGTTCAAGCAGAGGAGTTCCCAATGGCTTATTAGTATAGCATATTTAACAAATAACCCAAACCTATTGAGATTAGATACGACAAGGGAGTGTTACTAAAATCTTTCACATGCTGCTTCTGGAATGAGAGCTGATTCCCTCCCCTTGGCTTTTATGCATTAGCATCCTATTGTCATTATCAAGTTCAGGCTGAGTAATTCATCGGGCCTTTTATATTGCTGTGGCTTTTTTTCCCTTCCCATGTTACCCCACTCTCTGAAATCCCTGACTTCCACTGAGCACAGCACAAAAGATAACACCTGACTGCTGGCAAGTTGCATCAACGTTATCTGCCCATTGCTGTTGGGGCCAAGCTGTCAGCGTGCTGCTCCATGCGAGCTGCTGCTGCTTGAGAAATTCTTGCTGCAGTTTGGGAATGTGCGTGTGCATACATGCACCCATTTGGGCTGCAAGAATGTGTTCAGATGAACAAAATGCTTCTTAATCTGGATTTATCAGAAATAATAGTTCTGCATTGGCCAGTACACCACAAATACTATGTTAGTCTGTTCAGGACTAGTTTTGACCGCCTTTGAAGTAATTCTTAGACTTCTTTAAGCAGTGGTCCCAAATTTGACACTAACCCTAAAAGTTCAGGACCCGTTAGTCTAAAGAGCGTTACAGTTGGTTTGGAGTTGTTTGATTTCTGGTTTTTGAAGCAGAATGATTTTGCTGCAATAAAGGTTCAGGTCTGCTGGGTTTCAACACCCTTCTACTGCCTTACAGATGGAGATGGCCAGAACATGAAGGTGCTGACTCAGTACCTGAGCTGTCCCAATTCCTCTTCGCGTAATGGTGGAAATCCCTGTTTACCATCAGTCAGCAAGCCTGACAGTCATGCAGGAAATGCCTTTTCTGGTTGTTTCCACCTCCTGCTCTGAGCAGCGTATCTCTGAAGGATCACTTGTTTAGTACTTGCTTCATTCACATTCCTTTCCTTGTTTCCTTTGCCCAGGAAGGATACATGACTTGCTGAAAAGAGAGAAAATGCTATGCTGGGGATACTCCTCTTTTGGACAACCTGGGATAGGTAGCAACTTCCAGGTAATCATTCCTGAACCACAAGTGTATGGATTCATTCACGATAGAAATGTCAAGGAGGTGGCTTGTGGAGGAAATCACTCTGTATTCCTGCTGGAAGATGGGGAAGTGTATACTTGTGGCTTGAACACCAAAGGCCAGCTGGGACATGACTGTGAAGGAAGCAAGCCAGGTAAGTCAGCTTTTTATATGTACTTCAAACTGTCTTGAGGCTTGAAGCTGCTTTGTGTTGATTGCTGTGGAGCTGAAGCAGCTTACTGAATATTTGCTGGCTCTGGAAAGCTAAAGCTGAGCAGCATGGGTCGGGAGACAGGTCTGCTCAGTTTGTCTGGGAAATGCATCAAAACAGAGGAATGTGCAGATGGTCTCAGGGCAGATTTTGTTATTTGGCATTATGTTGCCCTTCTACAAAAGGGAGAGGCGACCATGAGTCACAAGTGTCTTCTGCTTTGTCTTTCCAATTGTACTGCATCCTCATGCCTACTCTTGTTCAGTTATTGCTGGGAATTTTCCCACTTACTTCAAAGAGTAGATCTGTATTAAGTATAGTTTTAGAAAACAAACTTGCTTTTGGCCAAGAGGGTTTATAAATTTTGCTTTCCTCTCTTGGAAATGCCTTGTTGACTTGTGCCTTCTCCCCTTCATGCTTTCTTAATCTAGGAGGTCGTTGTAGCCTTGTCTCCCCCAGATTCAAACTGCATTTTCTTCATTGTGTTCCAACTGGCAGAACCTATGTGTGCAGAACCGTAGGCAGCTACTGTCTCTTTCCCAGGGTGGTGGAGTGGTTTAATTGTGTATTGTTATTCTGAGAAGCCCTGAACTCTTTCTTATGGACTCCCTCTTGAATGTTGGCCTTCCAATTCACTTTCCATTAACTTCTTGGTTTTGGCATGTGGTGAAGATACAGGTTTTTGTTTCCACAATATAATAAAAATCCCTCTGTGGGTAACTGCAGCAATAAGACACCATCATTCCTCAAACTGCAGGCTACCATCTGTAGGACTTGGGACTTCTGTAGCATACCTTATTGCAGACATGAGATGTGTACAAGATACCCACAGTTTCTCATGTAGTATGTATGAATCTGACCTGATTAATTCCACTACTTTTTTCGGTCAGTCTGTCTTTTCTCGCTTTCTCTCAAGCATGAGGAGACAGATGTGGGATGCTGGGTGTCTGTGATGCTGGATTATAGGAGTTGATCTTGAATCTGGCCTCTCTTGCTTTTCCTAATTGTGGTTTCTAGACAGGTATTAAGAGATCAGGATTATCAGAATTGCTTAAGTCCTCTCTGTGTGCAACCGCTGTTCATCTTCTGAGGACTTGTAAACTTAGGCCCTTGAATTAATGAGATGCCTAGTAAGAGGAAGACAAGCCTACTGAATATTCCACCCAGCCTGATAAGGTTACTTTGTCCTGCAAGTCCTCTAACTAGCTGCATGACTCTAGTGCAGAGGCCCCAGAAATTCAGTACTATTGTTCTGAGTCTTGTGAAGATGTGTACTCTGAGAACCCTCTTTGGGCTAGCCTGCTGTTTGCCTGTAAAATAAAGCATGTGTAAAATGGTAGTGGAAATGGAGGCTTCACAGAAAGTAGATGATCAGAGCTAGAAATGGATCTTGTGAATCCTGAATGTTTAAGTGTAGATCTCTAGCAACTAGGTAATCCTGCCTTCAGGTAGGACTCAGGAAGAGGGGCAGTCTGAGATCTAGAAGCAAGTTCTTGGGATTTGATCCCAAGTACCCTTCTATCCCTTGAATTAAGGGGCTCTGACTTGGTGTTACATCTTAGCAAGTTATTCTGAAAAAGGTTCTGCAGTGCTGCTTTGAGGAGCCTGTGACCATCCTTCAGAAACCATGTTTCTCTACCGGCACAGCACTACCTGCTGTGCCTGTGATGGAGTTTCTGCGGACTGGGGTGGGTGGGAAGGGTGTGCTGTAAAGTAAGGAACAGCTTCTCTTTTTGACTCACGGTGAACAGCCACAGCAGTCTCTATGATAACAGTAAACTGGGGGAGAGTCCCATCCCACGTGCTGTGTTGCGTGGGTCTGCTTTGGCTTGTGACAGTGGGAACTGAAGTTCTGAGTTACCCTTTGCCAATAAAAGCAAGAACAATCGAGCCCCTCCCAACTCTGCATGGTATAAGGATGGCCTTACACCTTCTCTATAGAAAGGTATGTCAAAGATCATCTTTCTTGTTTTCCATTAGTTGAATGATGAATGGTTCCACTGAGGAATAAAGCCATGTCTGGTAGAAAGTAAGGATCTGTGTGTGGGACATAGTGTTAAAGATGAAGAAGAGAGGACTGCCAGCAGGTGTTTGAGGGTAAAAATGGGAGAAATGCCTGGAACTGGGAGCCTTGCAGCTGCACCTCTCCAGCCTCTGCCAGACAGGGCAATATGGTCTGAAGCTTCTTAGTTTTACTGCCTTGTGGTTTGATCCTGCCTGACCTGTGAGGGCGGCTACAAGCAGCTGACCTCTGCTCAGCTCTGGAAGTGAGCAGCATCTCCTGTGGGGAGGCTGTGGCACAGTACTGGCTGTCCCCTCCAGACAGTCTCTGGAGAACCTGCCCTGAACTTCAGAAATGCTTACTGTAGCTTGGCTGTGTTTGAGAGTAACATCAGGACATGAAACTAGTCAGGGGGTCTTGAAACCTTTTGAAGGCTGTATAAAAATGCTGGATGACTTCAGAGAGGTGGAGTTACCTCCTTCCTGCTGCTCAGGTCTGGGCTCATGAGAGGAAACTCCCTTTTACCTCTTTTTTTTTTTGTGGGTACGTGAAGCTTATGTTGCCACCATGCTAAAAACTTCAATTAGTGCTTTCAGAATGTCATTACGTTGTTTAGCCAGAGAAGGTTATTTCCTAGGATGATGTCTGCTTGTGAATAAAATTCTGGGACTTTGTAATGCCTTCCAGGGGCAGAAGACGAGTTGTATTTGCAGTGAGTGCTTTTGAAGACTGACTACGTATCCCCAAAAAACTCTCTTGTTCTGCTGCCCACTTCCACATATCTGTAGTAGGAGGCTTCAGTTTTGCTTCTCATTCATGCTACTCACAAAAACATCAAACAGTGGCATACAAGTGTGTTTTGGTAATTCCTCTTAGAGCAGCCCTTTAGAGGGCACCTTTTGAAATGAAAGAAACTTGTTAATTAAAAAGCTCTGTTTACTGTCACATCAGCTGAGCTTTGATGCAATGCAGAGTTAGGACAGCAACTGATGAAGTGATTCTTGTGCCTCTCCACTACAGGGAACAGAAATTACTGAGGGAATGTGTCACTGGATGAGTACGAGTCAATAGAGGTTTATTTTCTGGAAGTGCCCCTTCCTTGGGTTTTACATTGTGGTGTTACAATTGACATTAAGGATGTCTAAGTAGTTTATCCTAATTAAAAGAACATTCCTTTAGACTAAAAGCTAGTAGCCTGTGATAGTTTGCAACTGCCCACTTGTGAGCCAGGGTACTACTGGGTGTGTCACTCCTATGGGTTCCACCAAGAGCCATCTCCCTGCACTGTCATGCTATTTGCTGTTTCATTCCTCCTTTGAATTGTGGTTAGCAAGCTACTTGAGGAGTCTATTCCTCTCAGGGATGGATACCCAGGTTTGCTAATATTGAAATAATTGTCTTTCTCACCTCCTTTTTTTCCCCCTGAAAAAGTCTATCGTGTGTCTCTGCAGTCACTTGGTAGGGATGCAGAGTGGGAGGTGCTGTCCCTGTGTTCTCTCACCATGACCATAGTTAATAAGGCTTCTTTCTGAGCTGTCCTAATTTTTACTGGCATTGTTACACACTTGGAGTCCCTGGAGTCTCTGACAATGCTTTAGGAGGAGCAACTCGGTGATCTTGGTTGTGAAGTATTGAGCCAACTGTACTGTGAAATCGGGCTGAGTTTGCATTAATTTCCTGAGCGTCATCAGGTGTTAACATGTTCTGTCTCTAAAGGGAAGTGATAACTTTGTACTGCAGAAAATTATTCTCTGTAACTGTATCAGAATTTCTACATCAGCCCTGTAATTTCACTTGGATTGATTTTCTTCAGGTCTGACGTGATGTCTTGACTCCCTGTGATGATGATTCCTAGCTAAGTGTTTTATCTGAATGTGCATGCTGGGGAACAAAGGCAGGCCTAGGTACCTAAGGTAAAGGCTCTTTTGGGCTGATTATAGAGTGTGAAATAACTAGCTGGTTGTTAGCCATTTGTTAAGCTTTAAGAATATGATTGAGTCCAAGATGTGGGACTTGTTTTCTGGTTTGGAGATTTGTTCTCTGCAAGCTATTTGGACTTAATTTGACTTCTATTATTGAGAAAAATGGGGCTTTGGTAATTAGCATCTTGAGAGATACAGGAAAGTGTCTGGTGCTAAATTTGCCTCAAACCTGTCCTCTGGTAACATACAACAGACAAAACTGTACTTTTTTGTTTTTACCAAATTTCCTGTCTGGATGCAAATGTGCAGGGTAGCATTGCTTCTGTGTTGTGGAATCTACCTGCTCATAGCTGCAGGGCTAGAAATATCATCACTATGTTCATTCTCTTTCAAAAAGCAGAAAAAATACACCAAAAAACATACATAATCCAGATTCCCTGAATTTCTCTGAACTCAGTGGTCTTACTTTTCAAACATAAAGCCTCTTGTCCTTAACTTCAGCACAGGGTTACAGTGACCAGAGACCTTGGTGCTCACTGGGGCATGCCTGTTAATCATAAACCCTCTATCAGCTGAGAATTCAGATGTGCAACCTGCTTGGAAAGGCAATCCGTATGGGTCTTCCTCTTGTAGCCTCTTCCTGGTGGGTGAGAAGTAAGCTGGGAGGCCCTGGGTGCTCAGGAGGAGGAGAGGCAGCAGGGCTTGTGTGTGTTAGAAGCAGCCGTGGGAGTGAGGAGGTATGGCTGCTGCATTGAATAGGTACGGCTGAGAGTTGTGCACAGGTGGGGTGACAGTGGCAGGCGAATGGTTAGTTCACCATTCACCCTGACTTTAAGCCAGGAGAAACGTAAGGGAAGGATTAGGACACAACTTATGTTTTGGCATGTATTTTAAAAGTTGTTTTTAAAAAAAATAGATTATTAAACTAGCAACCCCTTGCAGAGTTATAGATGTTCATTTGTACTCATCCCTTTGCCTTGTTTGATTGCTCACAGGATCTGACTGAGCTGTTTGAGCTTGTTATGCCTCCACTAGTGACTGCAGCAACATCCAGCAACGTGGACTTGCATTGCGATATGCCCACCTCACCTGCAAATTGGTGCAATCTGGCCTGCAAGGTGACTTTAGGTTTCAAAGTTAGAAGGCTGGATTTAAAAATTACTTCATTTAGAAATATGTATATGATCAAATGGGAAATAAAATCAAATAAAGTGCTTTGCCTTAGATGTCTTAAATACAGATGCATTATGTTGAATTCGTTGGCTGAGGGACTCTGAATATGCTAGATATTTATAGTGGGCTGTTCTGAAATTTGCATGCTCTAGATCATGAGAACTGACTTCTGCCAATAGTCTCTGAGACCACATGATTAGGAGAGCCTAAACTGAGGACAGATAAGGCTCTCTAGGACATTCTAAGCCAGCAGAAATCTAGTTTCTTGTCAGTACAGAAATTTATAGTCTGAGCCTGAAACAGCGGTAATGTGTTCTCAGATGTAACTCTGAAGTGCTGTCTCTAAAAACATATGTATTATTACAAACACTAGATTTCTCTCTTCATTTCTCTGAGGGTTGAAAACAAGAGTGGGCCCAGGGAAGCAAGATACTTGTGGGTATTTTTTTAGAATCAGTACAGCCTATTTTACAGAGAACATGAGGGACCATTTTAATGTGTCTCGTCTCAAAAGGCAGAGCTGCAGTAGGAATGACCAGCTGTTTTGCCCTTTAATTGGGGATTTGTAGGGCAGTTTAGCAACCTAAACTTGCATTTATCTTGGTCATATTCGTTGTTCCTATATCACATGTACTATTCAGAAGCTCTCTGAAGGTGCAGCGGAAATAAAGGCTGTTGCCATGCCTGACTTGGAAGGAGCGTGAAACCCTGGTGTTGGCATTGTGTGTGACTAATGACTGTTCCTTCTCCTGCAACCGCGCTGATGCTGAAAGATGGGCTCAGGTGGGTAGCTCTGTGTGTGGTGAAGGGAGAGGGCAGGAGAGAAGCTAGAGGTTATAGATGCAAGTTTTCCAGGTGTCACAACTTTTTTGTATGCAGGATAGTTGCCTGTGCTGGACAAAAGCAATTACTTCATTAAGCTGAATTTAAGTGAGGCTGAGCGCCCCAGCTTCTAGGAGAGATTTCAGTAGGTTGGCAGCTGATGCTGGAAATGAATTGTTCTTGTCTTCAGGATGTGTTGTGTGACACACACACAGATGATGATGACGTTATAACTGTTATTGGGCAGCTTTTGTGTACGTGGGGGTCTACAGATAGACATCTGAAATAACAATCTCTCCCCACCAACTCAAAAAAATTTATTCTCACTCCTAATAAAACAGATCAGTAAAGATGTGTTTTCCCTTGCCTTAACATCATGTTTCCTTTGCATGAAAACATGCAGGCATGTATTTTGAGGTAACAAAGCCTGAGACTGGTAAAGGTGAATGTAAAGTGTTCTGTATGATTTGATTTTTGAAGTCTCTCAAGACTGTAGAGGACACTCATCCTGAAGACCCTCTCCTGATGGAAAAGGGGTTGTCTTGTTTTTCAGTGTGAGACTAGTATATGGAAAGACAGATTTCTTTTTTATGGCTCCTTGTGTGTGCTTGTTGCTTGTTCTGTTGCCTGCAGACATTAAATCTTCCAGAAGATGCATAACTATGTCTAATTTTAAGTTTGACTGGGTCAACATTAAGCAGCATGATATTCTTCCTTAAGCTGCGTTGGAGAGAGAAATTTCTCAAAGATCTTTGTGAACCTTCTTCTCAGGAATCAAATATTTTTGACACTTAAGGCTGCTGGCAGAAAACAACTGTTCCTACAGCAGAGCTGTGAAGAAATGCTGGCTCTCAACACCTGACCTGCCTCTTAAACGGCTGCCTGCCTATATAAGCTTAGCAAAAAGGAATGTACAGATGCTTATATCACCTTTTCGCAAAATGCTCTTCAAATCTTAAAGTAGAATGAAAAGGAATAAATAAACTTTGGTAAATGTTTAATAGAACTGCATTTCCCAGTCACCAAGCTTCTTTGCAGTGATGTATTATCAAGCAGTATTTGTGAACCTGGTGGGGATGTCATTGAAAACAAGGGCAAGGGTGCTGTGCTGAGGCTGCACTGTGCAGGTGTGGCTTTTCAGGAACGTGTGGCTTCGTCCTGCTCCCATGCAAATCACCGCAGGATTGAAATAAATGGGAACAGAGTGAGGAGCACACTTAGTGCTTTTGAAAGTCATGTGTGACTTCATCAAAGCCTGGGGCTGTCACAAGTGAGGCTCTGCCAAGTGCAGCTAGCTAGAAAGTGTAGCCTCCCTTCTAGAAGAAAATATAAAATGCCAATGTGAAGACTAAATGCTTCTTGTCCAATAAAACTGCTCCAGTAATATGAAAAGATGGCAAAATAACACCTGTCTAGAGGCAAAACATGGAGCGTGAAGCCCTTGTGGCTTGCTTGCAATGTGTATGGTGTACAGCAATGTTGTCTATCTTGTAGGGACTTGGAGGTGCCTCACTTCAAACCCTCTGCTCAGATGTGATCACTTGCTGTGGAAGGATGCTTGTACAGCAGTGATTTGCTGGACTGAACACACCAGATGGAATTATAAACTCTTTCCTGGGCCAGTGATTTGCTGCCTGGAGCAGCTGACTGAGCTCCAAGGACAGCCTGTAGATGTTCCTGGGTCTTTGAGCCTTAAATTCATTGTGGTTTGCCAACATGTGGGCTGGACGGGGCTGTGTGAAGGGAGCGATGCTGTGTTTGGGGGAGCACTGCAAGGAAGAAACAAACAGACCTCTCCTCCTTGCAGTGCTGGGAGGTGAAAGTGCTGGTATTTAAGCAGAGCTGTCAATTTTATGCTGGTTGCCTTTTGTGTTTTTTTTAAGGACTGTATTAGCTCCTTCATGTGGCTATGATGGATTGTAGTGATGGGCTCATTCTTCCTTTTCCCTAGTCCGCTGTCCCTGCTTGCTGCCACGGACCTTTGTCACAGCTCTCAAGATTGCTGTGGCTTTACTTGGGAATTCTCTGGCAGAAATACGGCCTTGCAGTGTGTAGTACCAGCACATCAAATCAATCTCCCTAATTCCTCCTTCCATCTCTGTCTGTCGTTGGTATGTCACCCTGAGGTCTGCTGCATCCTGCCCACGCTGGGGTTGCTGCCGTGGAGCTGTGGTGTTTGCCGGGGTGTGCGTGGTGGACCTTGGGGGGTTTCTTGGTGGTCACGGCCCATCTGCAGCTTCTGTGCTGCAAGTGGCCAGCCTGCCTGAATGACACCCCTTACAGCTCTCTGCAGTAACCTGAGGAGGAAAACAGGCTCTCTGGGTTTTCTGAGCATACACTTTTGTCCTGTATTTTTCACAAATCTTGATGCCTTCCCTCTTTGAAAGAGCTACCCTTACCTGTTTACCCCCAGGATCTGAAGGTGGATTTTCCCTCTGCCAGCTGATGCCTGTCAGACCAAAGCCATCGCTGCCTGCCCAGCCCCTGCCAAGAGCCTTCTCCAGCCAGCTGTGCCCATGGCAGCCTGCCTATGGCTCCTCACGGAGGCTGTCCCCTAGACAGAAGGCAGTGATATGGGGAAGCAAAAGGCTCTCTGTGGCAATGCCTGAGGAACGGGTTGGTTTTCTCAGGGTAGGGGTCTGCCCTCACAGATGTTGGGGAGTAGCTGGCAAAGCATGTGTGAAATGACACCCAAGGGTACCACGCTGGCCTCTCACTTCTTGTTCTTCTGTTCTTGTCTTGACGTGACCACAGGCAGCTTTATAAAGTGAAGGCAGTACTAATAACTAAGCCAGCCTCCCTGATTTAAGCCTGTAAGTACCCATGCTAAATAAAGTACTGAGCAGTACTGTGCATGTTGTACAGGGAAGCTGTCATCTCGAGGTGTCATTAGTGTCTGTGGATGAAAGGGGACTGCAGAATTGTTGTCTCAGTTACTTGGAGCGTTTCAGCCTTGACCTATGGACAGTGTTCCCACCCCTGTGACCAACAGTGTTGCTGGGAAAGTTGCCTGCTATGGTCTGTCCTTTACTGTCTTCCTGCCTCTGTTGTTCAGTGGGTCTACTCTACGTTTACATTTCCTCCTTTGTAACCAAACTGTCAGAGCCTTATCAGCTTCAGCGCTGCTGCTGCCAGTCTCTATCAGGCTGCTCTTTCTGCTGTGCTTTCTGCTGCAAGTGTAGCAGCAGTGCACAAAGTTTGTGAAAAGAAACCTCAAGATCTGCAAGTTAGACTTGTAAAACCTGGCCTCCTGAAGGGATAGAGTAAATGTCAATTGCCGAAAGTCAGAGGAGGTCATGTGCTGATGTAAACACTTGCTTGTTCCATATGTCAGAGCTTTTGCCCCATACTAAGAAGCTTGAGAGTAAGGTGGGCTGCTGCAATATATGGGTGAGAACAGCAGGCAGAAAGCAAGGGTAGCTGTTGTACAGCGGGGATGTGGTCTCCCATGGGGTTTGCTCCTGTAGTCTTCTGCTGTGCAGGTGCAGAGCACAGTGTTTCCCACATCCTTGCATACAGTAGTCCTGCGTAGTCTGAACACAAGACACAACAGGCACGTAATGCCCTCTGAGAGGCTCGGCAAGGAGGAGGAAGGTAGCGGTGGTGAAACTGGGCCTGGTGTCAGGTAGGGTGGTTCCAGCTGCCTACGTGTTGTGCGTGTCATACGTGCGGCCATGCCAGAGACTGCAGTTACAAAGCTCCTGAAGCTGTCCTTCAGCCCTGGCTTCCTCCCTGCGAGCTGTCCTCTGGTGTTACTGCTGACGAACCACAGCCTGCAGAGGTGGTGTGGCTGAAGCCACTTGAGCAGTTTTAGCTGCCTGGGTTAGATTGTTTTCAAAGGCAGTTGATAGCATCAGAAAGTCTGTATTTTGCTTAAGTGTTTTTAGAGTCTGATTTCTTCCTCCCAGACTCCAGATGTTGCCTGTGGCAGCTGTGAGCATGAGACAGCTAGGTAGTCAACGTGGAAAATGTGCAGAGGGAAATCAGAGGCGCATTTTTGGGGGCTTTAAATGAGAGAGGAAGAAGCAAAACAGGCCCTGACAAACAGTATGATTTTTCCCTCCCCAGTTACCAAGTGGCAGACTCACTTCCGTGGGGATGAGGTTTCCTGGAAAAATTGGTGAGTGTACTTGTGCTGCTAATGCTGGTAAAAGCAACAACATCTTAGCTATTCAAGTTATACTGACAAAATAAGGAGAAACCATTGTAAGAGAAGGGAGAAGTCTTGGGTGTCCTTAGTGCACCCTGGATTACAAGTGTTTCAGTTGCTGTGCTTTTTCACTTTTCCTCTTTCCAGTTTCATTAAAACTCCAACATGTTTTAATGCTCAGCTGACTTCATTAGGACTGAAATCATGAAGCTCATCACAGCCTAGAAATACAGTCAGGTTGTCCATAGCAGATGTGCTGGTGGAGACTGGGGAATCAGCAGTCAGCTGAAGCTTCCTACTTAATTGTCCTGATTTCAACTGGGTTAGGTTAAATTTTCTTCCTAGTAGCTGGTCTAATGCTGTGTTTTGAATCTAGGGTGAGAATAATGTTGATAAGTTTTAGTTATTGCTAAGCCTACTGCCCTGCCAACAAGGAGGCAGGGCATACACAAGAAGCTGGGAGGTGACACAGCCAGGACAGCTGACCCAAACTGGCCAAAGGGATATTCCATACCCTATGATGTCATGATCAGTATGTAACTGGGGGGAGTTGGCCGGGGGTCATGGCAGCTTGGGAACCAGATGGGCATTGGTCAGCGAGTGGTATGGAATTGTGCTGTGCATCACTTGTTTTGTGTATTCTTCTTATTCTCTTCCTTTTCTGTCCTATTAAACTTTTTTATCTCAACCCATGAGTTCTACCTTTTTCTTTTCTAGTTCTCTCCCCCACCCCACTTGAGGTGTAAGTGAATGGCTGTGTGGTTGTTTTACCTGTCTGATGGGTTAAACCACAGCAGCACACAGTGTGGGGCATGAAGGGTTTGAGATGAAAGCTCTGACCAGAATGTGTTTAAAACAAATTTGTTATAAGCATTCATTATATTAGATTAATAGTTGCTGGTCATGATGTCTTATTATTGGTTCTCAAGCTTGTGTTATATACAGCCTAACTTGCTGTATATATTCCCTGCAGTGCTGTTTATCGTATCTGCAAGATGGATGAGGGTTATGATTTTGTTGCACTGTTCATCACTGGGTTATGGTAAAATTACTGTTTCTAATACCAGACTAATCTGGTGTTTGTACTTGGCATTGCTGTCACCTCTGTACTTTGGCAGCCATCTTGCAGAAACTATTAATAATTATGCTCTTTACCTTGTCTCCTTGAAGACCCAATCTATGGAGGAGACAAGATGGGGGCACTTCCCCAGCTCTCAATTTCCTTTCTCCTCCAGGCCAGTTACAGTAGCTCTCAATGTTCAAACCAGCACGCTCAATTGCTATGTCTCAAGTCCTGTTTAGGGTTAAACAACTAAGAATGTTACCCAGAGATCTGCCCTGAGGCTGGATAGTCATGGGTGGCATGGCATGTGGGTGAACATAGGCCGATATCTAGAGAACTTCTCACATCCAGTGGTTTGGATCTTCACTCCCAAACAGCTACAGGACCCTGATGAAGTGATAGAATATTTTTTTGGGGGTGGGAGGATTATGCTGTGGCTTATTGCAAGGAGGCACAACTTGCTGTGTTGTGCTAGGCCCTGGCCAGTATCTACCAAACACTGCTCAATATTAGGCAGCACCCTTGGGGAGAAGGGAGAAACAAACCAGCAGGCACTGTGGCTACTTCAACTCTGGCAACAAGCACTCTAGCTGAACCCAAAAACCAACCCACACTGGTATTGGTGGCCTCTATGCACGAGAAGAAATGGACACAAAAGTCAGTTTGTTTAGTAAAGGATGATGAAGCAGGACCATCATGAGAACAGGAGGAGGAAGAGGCAGAACCAGAGGTAATCACCTGATCCCTATCCCTGAGTGACCTGTGAGATAGGCAAAAAGATTTCAGCTGTTTCTGAGTGAACACATGGTCACCTGGATGCTCCAATGCTGGGAAAATAGGACTAGTAGCCTGGAATTAGATGGTAGAGAAGTCAAGCAGCTGGGATTCCTGTATAGGGAAGGGGGCATTGACAAAGGTGGGGGAAAAAACAACACAACCAACTTGAAGATTATATGTCCTACTCCCCACCTGTGTGGACCAGTATCTCAGCTATTAGGACTCAGTGTTCTTCTCATCAAGAGAGGACACAACATGGGCTACCCTGTGGTTTTACTTTCATGACCACAGAGAGGACATTAAGCGGGATGGAAAAATCTACCTTGACCATAGAGGTACGAGTACGTGAGCTGCAAGGAGAAGCCATCACGAAAGCAGGTTCTTCCAGGAAAACTGCTGCTCCTGTTTCCAGTGGGCAGTTCCCCATGCAGACAATGAGGGCTGGTATGACTTCTGATCTTAATAAAGGGACTTCTGACTTGTATTCACAAGAAGTGAGTAGTGAATACTATGACCAGGGCTAGAAGGGCCCTGCCTCCATCCAGGTGGAAGAAGGGGACAACTGGGTTTATTGGACTGTGTGGATCTGGTGACCTGGCACCAGATGTGTTGGTGTAACTCATCTCTAAAAGGAGATAACTCTTACAGGAAAGGAGCAGAGTTATGGCTTTTCAGTACTCAGAGAACAGAAAGACTGTATGTGGTGTCTGATTAAATATTTGGCTGTGTTATACGTTAAAATGATGTATCTCACACTTCTGATTTTTAGATCTTGGTTGCATGATGCTCAGGCATCCTTAACGTGGACACGAACTATATTAAGAAGCATGGCAGTGCAAAGCAAACAGCTTATCTGTCCTCAGACTTGAAAGCGGCAAGGACTCAACCCAGAGGAATTTCTTGCCTACAGTTGTTTCTCCCTTCCCTGTGTTTCTACCACCATCTTTCTTATCTGGGCAATCTAGTAGTACACCTATCTTAGAGTCTGTGAGTGCTTTCCTCGCAGGCAGCAGCATCCAAGATGAGCAAATGCTCAGTGTTACTTATTGTCAGGTTGGGGGGGCAAATTAGGAGTTTTGGCCAGGTCTCCAAGCAGACTGAAATCCCTTGAAACTCTTCTAAGCCACAACTGCTCACCAGCAAGGAAATCCAGATTTTGCCACTGAAGGTGTAATCTCAGGGCTGATAGTTTCTCTACATTGTTTTCAGACAGTCTAAGCCATCTGGTGCTGTTCATGTACATCCTGGTACACAGAATGGCTGAAGGATTCTGCCACATCCTCTAGCAAAAGCCTGTCTTGTGAGCAGCTGGAAACTATACATAGGAGGAGTATGCCAAATCTCTGATCAATTTACTAGGAGTAGGAAAGCTAATTAATCATTCACTGGCTGTGCATTCTAATCAGTACAGTGTAACAGCGCTTCCAGCAGTTGCAGACACTGAAGATCTTGTATAGCTTTCCAACACTGTGGGGCCAAAGTATAAGCCTTGTTTCTCAAATAGTGACACTGTAGACTGAAGGTGGGCTTTTCAGGGGTTTTCATTCTTGTTCCAGCTTTACTGCCACTTCCAAACCTTCAGTCTAACTGTGCTGTCAGAAAGCTGAGTTACAGAAACATATAGCACCTGTCCTCAACTTCTGCTGGAGTGTCCCTGCAAACCACAGACAGGCAAAAAAACACCAGAGCAGTCCTGGAAACCAGGCCTGTCACCATCCCAAGAGGGGCTTTCCTGAAAGCATTTTGCCTGGACCTTGTTCTTTGGTCCAAGGTGTATTTTATGAAGAGATCTGACAAGATTAAGACCAAAAGAAGTCAAATGTTAATATGTCAGTTTATGCTGAGATCCATGAGTTAAAGTGGACAGAAAAGTGGAAGTTGGAACTCCACCAAATACGAAGAACTGATAAATGACTTCCAAGCATTGGTGCTGTTTTGAGACAACTGCTGGCTTCGGAAATTTGGCTCAGTGTGTACTTCTTGGAACTTGGGGGTTTTTTGTTTCTTTTTTTGAAAATTTTATGACATGTTGAAACACTGCATTGCATAATTCCTTTGGCCCTTCCCTGTTGCTTTCAGGGTTTTCTTCTGCTTAGCTTTGTATGTAATTGTGCCTATTAAGCTCCATTTGACTGGTTTTATTCATCAGTTACTGAAGACACAATGCTAAGAATAAACTTCACCTTTTGCACGCTTCATCTCAGTGCAGTGATATATCTTTTCAAAGGAATGAATAGTGGTGTTGTGATGCTCTGGAAAGTAAAACAAATGTGTACCAACCACTGAAACATATTTTGTTTTGAGGATGGGGTGGGAGGTCAACAAAGAAGTAATGGGTTGATATTTTTGATAATACTACCCATGCTAGCATGGAAATGGTACATTTGGTGGCTTGGCAAGCCTGGCAGTGAACTGGGATCCTTGTTGGACTGCCTGGGCAGCCTGTGCCTCCAGGGGAAGGCTGGCTTTTTTCCTTCTCATGCAAAACTTAAACTGTTTGGTGTTTACATTTCTTCATGACTTTGCAGTCAAACTGCATTTGACAGTCTTAGAACTGTACTATGGTGAGATGGGCCATATGTGTACATTTCTAAAGGCAAAGATCTTTAGCTCCTGGACAGATGTGGTTTTTTTTCTGTCTGTGGTCATCTAGAGATTCCAGGTGGAGCTGTGCTCTGCTTCTTGGGTGAGCAGTGCAGCCACTGAAGGCTTTCAGTGACATAGAGCAGCCTTTCAAAACAAGTTGGTGTTTATTAATCCCCTGGGATGGCACGAAGAGTAAGATCAGATTTGTGCTGCTAAATTAAACTTACAATGGAGCCTGTGGGGACTGAAGCAACCACTCTGGATTTCTAAATCTATTGGATGTCCTGTCTGTCCCAGTGTGTGAAGCTCTTGCTCTGTAGTCCTTGCCACAGCCCCCTGGTACATCAGGGTGCTCTTTTTCCAGTTGCTGTACTGCTGTGGTCAGAGTCCTGCCTCCTCCAGCTCCTGATGCTGGTCTTTGGTCACTGGAGTCTTTTGCTACCTCCCCAAGGTGCTCCTGTGGCTCAAGAGCAGCTCACAGTAGTCCTTCCACAGCAAGAGACACACACGTGCTTACTGTTGCAAAATACTGCTTTCCCAGGGAAGGCATTACCTCAGTCATTGCTGCAGGTAGAAAAACAGTCTCTGCTCTGGATGCCCTAGCCCCCCATAGTGTCCATGTTTGTTGTTTTGCCAGGCTTGTGTTGTCCCCCCAAGTGTCTGGCAGTGTTCAGGAAGGAGGGCAGGTTGGTGAGTTTGTGATCGGTCTTAAGAGCTCAGGCGCTCTGGATGATGGCCAGTCTCAGTGCAGCCCAGCCAGCAAGCTTATAGCAAAGCAATGGGTTCATGGATCAAAGGGATTTCCTGTGGAGATGAGGATAGCTTCATGCCTCTCTTCTTTTGATGGGAGGATCATCTCCAGCAGGAGGTTTAGTTTTGGACCTTCAAGTCCCAGTACAGAAACACTCTTGGTTGAACTTTGGTGGTGTGTCAGGCATGTTGCGGTGGGTATATATTCTTTGTCTTGCTGACTGAGAGGAAGAGACCATAGCTACATGTGCTAATGAGATACCTTGTCTGTTGTTTGTGATTGACCTTGACCAACTCATACAGCTGCTGGTTGTTTAGAGCTCACAGATAAAAATAGGCTCCCTCAATTATATATGCAAATGAACATAAAACAGACCACCAAGCAGTGCTACAGTCGGATGCTTATGGGCCCGAGCGTGGAAACTGCATATGTACGTTGAGTTACCGCCCTCAAAACCCATCTGTGTCTTTGCCTTGGGTTGGCAGTGGGACTGCGTGAAATTAGTCCTGCTGGAAAGAGCTGCAGGGCAAAGGGTGGCCAGCAGCCTGGCCCAGTCCTCAAGCCCTCCTACGTGTTTGTCTATTACTTGTAAACTGTACGTCCATTGCCATTTATTATTTCAGCTGAAAGGAAGCACATGTTCAGGTAGTATTTTTCTCTGTTAGAATGCATATTTAAATAATTGTCACCTTTCCCTCCCATAGCATCCATTAGGGATTCTTCTAATTTTCTGACTCCCAGACTTAGAAGGCAAGCCGTCCTAGGGGTGCTTTCCTTTTAAATTAACTTAAGACACTTAAATTGATCAGTATGCAAGTTTTGGTGCTAAGTATGTGTATGATTTCTGGATGCCCTTGATGTGGGGTATCATTTTCATAGAATGACATGTAAACTGCCCTTCCCTCTCATGTCTCAGGCAAGTGGGACTTCAATAAAACTGATCACTGCCTTGTAGCTTACAGGGTGAAGTCTTTCTTCATCCACCTGAAACATTTGTGTTATTCAGGGAAGAAAAAGGAAAATCTACTCTGCTTCTGTCTGGCTGGGGGGAGTTTTTCCATCAGCGGACTGAGTGATTTTTTTTTTTCTCTTTTATTCCTCTCTAAGGCCTTATTTTGCTTCCTTTTTGTGGGTCTTTTTTCATGAGTGTCTGACAGAGGTCGTGGTAGGTTGATAGGTTCAAACCTGTTCCAAGCTTAGCACAGGGGATGTCCTAACATATACGCTTTCACACATCAAGCAGTAAAGCAAGGGGCGGATGGGTTGATTAGCTTTGTGGGTGAGTCTTCTTCACTGGACACAAAAACTGTGGAAGGTCTAATATGTTTTACAGGGTCTGCCTAATCCTGGGTCTTGGCTGATCCACACATCAAAACTGAGCAAAAAACCGTAAAATCTGGGAAGCCCAGTTGTTCCTGAATAACCTGATATGTTTCCCCATATCCATGAGGCCGTCTCTGTGTGTGCGCAGACTGTCATTGTGCTTGGGGGCATGTACCTGCCCTTCTCCTATGGTTTGCAGACCAGGCTTTCAGAAGAGCTCAGCCAGCTATGTTTTCAGAAAAGCTGGTGCTTTCCTCTTGTAGGAAGTCTTTTAAAACTAAATCGGGGAGCAGTGCACCCACCTGAATAGCTTTGCATACAGATTTGCCTCAACTTGATGTCGGCATGTCGCTGTGAGATGACTCCTGTGACCAGAGAGGTTTTCTATTTTCCTCAGAGCAAATCGGAGCCCTGGCTGGGCAGCACATTGTGCACGTTGCCTGCGGAGAGTCTCACAGCGTGGCGCTCAGCGACCAGGGCCAGCTCTTCTCCTGGGGTGCCGGCAGCGATGGACAGTTGGGCCTCACTACTATAGAAGATGCAGTGACGGTACCAAGGTAAAGTTTTAACAGGTTCAGGTTTCTTTGAGGCAGTTCCTTGGAGGCAATGCATCAAGGGTTGCTTGCCTGTCAGCCTTTCAGAGGGGCAGTAATCGGGCACTTGTCACGTAGGGATGTAAGGGTGATAGCTCCTCCTTTTCCATACTGTACTGGTGCTCCCTGAGCCCCCCTGGGATTCAGATAAGTCTTTAGGAGGTTTGGGCAGGACAGGCAGCCTGCCCGTGGGTACTTGGGGCACGGAAAAGAAAATTGGAGCATGCTCAGCTTCCTCAATGAAACATGCCACCGTGTTTTGTACAGAACAAGGAGGTGCAAGAGGGGGAACCCAAAAATAGAAATTCTGTGCGCGATAGCCGTCTGTCTCTATTTCAGTCCCTAGGAAGTCCTCTGAGACAGGAGATAACATTTCAAGAACAGGAAAAAAAATATAGGACTGCATGAACTGGCACTTCAGCTCTGAAACTCTTTTGTGCCCGTTGGCAGCCAGTTACTAAGCCAGCCTGCTGCCATTCTGAAAAGTGAATGTTGCTCAGAAACTTTAGGGTAGTGTTCAATTTTCTCCATTTGGTTACTAATTTAATGCCGCTTACCTGTGTCAGAGCACTGGTAGGGTTAGGTGCAAGGACACGTAGATGGTGGCAGTGGCCAGTGGCAGACACCGAGACTCCTCTATCCAGGGCAGTTCACAGATGATAGGTCTCAGCTTATCGCCATAATAAAGGTAACTGATCTCATTGTACTTAATGGTGGTGTATCACGCTACGTTGATAACAGGTGTGGTCTATCTCTTACTTGGTCTGCCACTGCAGATCTGGAGCAGAGGTTTGGGACATCTGCCCTAGGGTGGCTGTCACGGTTGAACAGTATTTAAAGGAAAAGAGTTTCAGTCACAAAACATTAATGTTTGAGCTGAAGGGCTCTGTGGGAAGGCAGTCCTTATCGTCAGGTGGCTCTGATGTAAGAGAGAGAGAAGGCTTACATATCACTGTGATAGTGGCATTTTACAAAGAACATTTTTGTGAAAAAACTTGAACCTCTGACTTACTATTCTCTATACAAGGCACTGAGAAGGTTTTGGTGCTGTAACTCATAGGAACTGCTAGGTCCTTTACAGCAGGAAAAAAATCTTGATGCCTGAGAAAGAATAGCAAGAGAGACACCAAGAACAAGCTTTTTTCACCATTTCCAGATGGCTGGAATCAGCATTATAGCAGTAAACGTAGTCAGAGTTAGTGGCCAAACGTCTAAAGGTCTCCACAGATTTGCATGTTATGTATGGAGCTGCATCACCTTCAAGACTCTGTTCCCCAATCTCAAAACCATAGGTTATGTGTATATATAGAACAAATATCTGAATGGAAATGATGATTTCAACCTAAGGTGATACTGTATTTGTGGACCCTTATTCTAAACCACTGTTGTCTTCTTTAGGTTGATAAAGAAGTTGAACCAGCAGACAATACTGCAGGTTTCCTGTGGAAATTGGCATTGCCTGGCTTTGGCAGCAGGTACTGTAAAATTTATTTTTTATTACCAAGATTTGCGCTGTTATTTTGCACAGTATCCAAGATTGTATATTTCTGTGTAATAAACCAAGAACATCACGGTCCCAGCTGCTTTCGGGCCAAATGAGAGGCTATAAAATGGATCAGGTACCATGAATATTGAGGAAAAGCTTTGCCAATACTGTCAAGAAAGAAAATGTTACACACAGACCACCCACTGTCTCACTGGTGAATGGTGGCAGGAACACTTAAAAGCTTTCCATCTTGATATAGAAAACTGTGTAATTAATTTCTTTGTGTTGAAGTTATCCTTGGCTATTACTCATCTGTATGCAACGTGGACCGTTTTTTGTTACGCTGTTTAAGTTACAACAGTCTGATACTGTATTTTGCACTTATCTGCATGTCTGTCTGGTGGCTTTAGAATGTGCTTTTATTTTGGCAAAGAATGTCTTGCTTGGTTTTTCCATCATGAGGCTTGGGTGGGAGCGAAGCCTCCAGCACTGGTTCTTGTTCATTTTAGCAAACTTGCTTTTCTGTTGACCAGCTTTTACTCACGATGCTCTTTCTTTCCTTGTTTCAGATGGCCAGTTCTTCACATGGGGACAGAACAGCTATGGTCAGCTGGGCTTGGGTAAAGAATGTCCTTCCCAAGCCAGTCCACAACGTGTCAAGTCTCTTGATGGGATCCCTTTGGCTCAGGTTGCTGCGGGCGGAGCCCACAGCTTTGCCCTCTCCCTCTCAGGAGCTGTGTTTGGCTGGGGGAAGAACAGCTCAGGGCAGCTGGGACTAAGTGATGAACGAGGTATTAAAATTATGCTCCTAGGTGAAAGAAGGATGGACTTTTGTGGGCTGGTGTCTCTGTTTGCATTGACAATATGTTTTCACTGAGCAGATATGTAACCCTCAGCAACTCCTCTTGGGAAGAGAGGGCAGAGGAACAGTCTCTGAGGGACTCTACGGGTTTTTCATACTTAGTAGGAACAGAAATACTTTTTTTGCTCTTGTGGATGGTAGTGGAAGTGAGGAAGGTCAAAAAGAAAGATCTTTCAAATGCGTCAACATGCAGGCATTGAAGGAAGTGCTCATATTCTATCTTCCTCTTCTCAAAAGTGCTTTGTCCATATTTTCTTTGAAGTTGATGTGGAGCAAAGGCTCTCCCTGTGTAACAGCAGGCTGAACCCATCCCCTTGTTTGCCAGTGTGTTTTTGACTGGTGAGCAGCTGTATGCTACACAGCGATGGCAGCACAGAGTATCTCTGTATTGTAAAATACTGTCTAGCTCATTGGTCCCATAGTTTTCCAGACACACAGGGCCAGTGGTAGTTTTTTTCAGATGGCTGTGTTCAGTGAAGCCTAGCCATCGACAGAGGTGAGGATAGGTTTATAAATGAGGCTGAAGAGTGGATATGACATTACCTGAAAAGCCCAGATCTCCCCTGCTTGTTGTTAACACATTCTTAACTTTTTTTTGCAAAAGCAAGTGTGTGAAAGATTTTCTTTGAGCTTTAAATCAACCTCTTCATAGTTTTTCTGCATAGTTGCTGAGTACCATTAATATCTAGGCAAGTTACTGGGTGTGAATGTGATACCTACTGTGCATGGATAATTTATTTTGCATAGGTGAGTGTATGAGGTGTATCTGTTTCTAAATGTTAGGGTGCGTGGTGTAGTTGCAAGAGAAAAGCGTTACCTCACATTTTGTGTGCCTATAATGGAATGATGCATTTTGACAGCCCACCCTACCAACAGAAACATGTATTTAAAGCGATTACTCAAAACCAGCCTGTAGTTTAGCAAAGGATACTCAAATGTTCTATGCATCATTTCATCTTGCTTTACCTTTTTAGGAATATGAAACACAACTGTAAGGCTTGTTGCCTATCTTGTGTTCTCTCAAAAATTCTCCAGATCTATTCTCTTGCACTGTATATGAGCTGGAGCTAATCTTGTATAACAGCAGCCATATTCTTTCCATGTAGACTGACAGATTAATGCTTCTAATTTCAGCAGAGCTGTAGTTTCTATATGAGAGGCTTGCTTTGTCGTGGGGCCAATCTTAGATGAACATATAAGGAGCATCGGCTTGTAGGGCCGTGTTGGCCAGGGGTCATACTCTGCTTACCCCTCAATACACTGCTCTGTAGTAAATATGTGATATTTATGGTAAGTGTATCATGGTAAAACAGTGTGAATTGTACTTGGCAAACATGAACAGCAAAGTCTACAAACATGAATTTTCTGCAGCACTGTTATTAAAACAATTATGCTGTAAAGATGAGAAGTGTCATTCCTGCCAAAATAAAGATCAGCATCCTAAAATACAGAACAAAGTAAATGAAAAATCTGCTTTCATTTCTAAATCCATGAAAATGTGACCATTTTCCTTTCGCTACTCAGAAAAAAGCACCTGTCAAATCCTTGGGTGAGAGTCTTAAAAAATGGACAACTTCTATAGGTAGGAACCTGATTTTTTGTTGGTATGAAGTAAGCAGCTGCTCCCCTTAATATCCCTTTTGGGTGCCTACTGCTCCTTGAAATGCTTAGCTTTTATTTTATTTTTACATCAGTAAAACATGTAACCTCACTTAGTGTATTCATCCTTGGGAGACCCACTTTTAATGATTAGAATGTCAGAGTGGAGGAGAAAATCATCATTGAACGGTTGGCAGAGATTAGCCTTTGCAAGTAGGAGGATCTTCTTAAAGGATGACAACAGAAGGAAGGCAAGGCATTTAAATACACCTTGGGATTCAGCTTATCATGTGTGTTGCGCTGGCGTCTCCCACGTGTCAGGATTGTTCTGTATGGAGAAGATCTAAGCAGGGTTTTGGAAACAAATGTTTGTGGTTGTCAGTGAGGAGTCGGGAATGGAGCGTGAGGCTGAAGGTGGGGGTAGCTAGGCTGCGGTTGCCATACCTCCCAGACTGCAAGTGCATGTTGAGGTTATGCAAGATTCTCAATAATTGCATTCTTGCTGTGGACTATTTTCTTGAGCGAGGACAAATCTTTTAAGAATTGAAGGGCGAAAGCAGCAGTGCTCAAGGATGAGGGTTTTTCCCGACAGTTGTTAAAGCTTCCATTACGCACGTAGACCACATCTGAAAATCAGACTGCTGGTGGTTTTCTGAGACATTTAGGTTTGCATTTATGAAACAGCTCCTGTATTTTCTTTGTCTTCCATGCAGACCGAGAATCCCCTTGTCATGTGAAGCTGTTACGGTCTCAGAAGGTTGTTTACATCAGCTGTGGAGAGGAACACACAGCAGTTCTGACAAAGGTAAAGATGCTAACTTGGGAACCCTGGCTGCTGGCTCGCCTGCCTGATGCTTTCACATTAGTTTCCTAGGCAATGGTAGAAAAGAATAGATTGACTTACCGTATTCCATCCAACCCCAGTAAAAGAAACTGAATGGAAAGTATAGTCTTATCATAGTTTATTCTGAGATTCATTGCCAACATGATCCATTGCTGGTTATGAAGATGAAGCAATCCATGACTAGTAAAACTGAGGTGACTCACTCAAAGAAATTAGCTTTGAGAAAAAAAGTTTAACACTTTCAAAACAGTTAAAATATTGTTTTGTTGGAAAATAAAAAGAGAGTGATATTGTGCATCAGGATAAAATCCAAGTCGAAACAAATGGGTGTTTAAATGAAACATTAGCAGTCACTCACAGCATTTACAAGAGGTTTCCAGTTCCAAACCTGCTGTTTCCAAGTGGTGTATAGTGTAGTGGACAGAGGACAGGGCTAGGATTTGGAAGATCACTGCTCAGTTCTTGCCTTGCCTCTGCAACTTCCTAGGTGTTGCTTCCTTTCTGGTGCCTCCGTGTTCTCCACTGTAAAATTAATTAAACAGCTGGCTTTGGGATTCCTGTGGGAAAGACACCATTGTGGAAGATGAGTTCTGTAGAAGCTCTTGTTCAAAGAAAAAGGTCACAGTGTTTTTGATCAGCAGCTGACCGAGATGGGTATGAAGTGTTGTGGAAATGGGCATTACTCAGCCATGTTTAAACCTGCTGGGATTTCAGAGTCATCTGGTGATGGTGGGGGGAAGTTTGTCCAATGTAGACATGCCTAGAGATAATTCTGCTGGTCTCTGATGGGTGGCAAGGTAGCTACGTGGAAGCTACATTAGCAGAACCCACGTTTCTTTTCTGAATCTTTTTTAAATCCCCAGCAATCTCTGTCTAAGCTTGGGCTCATACTGAAACTGGAGTCAGAGAGTTGCTGCTGGGTTATGGGTCCCTAAATGAAGAATATGCTGTTTGATTTGCTAACAGAGTGGAGGGGTGTTCACGTTCGGTGCAGGTTCCTGCGGGCAACTGGGACATGACTCCATGAATGATGAAGTGAACCCCCGAAGAGTTCTTGAACTCATGGGCAGTGAAGTTTCCCAGATTGCTTGTGGCAGGTGAGTTCTGTGCACAGCCACAAACTTTCCTTGGTGGAGGTTAATGCTGACACTGAATCTTGTAAATAGGGGGAATAGTCTTGCTTCTGCATCCTATGTGTCAAAATTAATTTAAATTTTACTTCCCGTGAGAATTTTAAGACCCTCTAAAGGAGGTTGCTTTTTAATGGGGGCGTGTTCCCTGTGCTGTAACCTGGTAAAAAAAGATCTTGCCATCTTAGTAATTCAGCAAGACTTAAGAGCAGCAGCCCATTTGGTCAAAAGTTTCCAACCTTTTCAATGAAAAGAGAGTAACACTGGTGCTGTGTTGGTGCCTTTTGATATGTACAGGCTTAGCAAATGACTAAGCTAATTCCATCTGTGAGCCTGACACCAGCTGTATGCTGGCACAGGCTGCTCTTTGTCACTTCCAGCTAAAGATCTCTGTCCCATAAACTGGTGCCATCAGGTGGCAAAAACTGAGCATTGGTGCTTAATGTAAAGGTGCTGCTTTGCACCAGCTTCTGGCCTAGGGGAATTGAGAGTAAGTTTTAGGCTGCTTTTGTTTTTGTTTTTTTTTCATTTCCTTTTAATTGTTAAACAAAGCCCAAACTTTGTACCCATCTCTGTTTCAGACATCACACTTTAGCCTTTGTGCCTTCTTCAGGAATGATCTATGCGTTTGGCTGTGGAACGAGAGGCCAGCTGGGAACGGGGCACACTTGCAACGTTAAGTGTCCCTCTCCCGTCAAGGGTCACTGGGCAGCTCACAATGGGCAACTCTCAGGGAAACCTGGTACGTACTGTGCATGATTTGGAGCCGTAAATGGGCGTAAATGATTTCATTTCACCCATGGCTGTCTAAAGACATCTTGATGTTGTTCCCTGAATGTTCTTGAAATAGCAAGAGAAACCCATCCTCCTGTCCCAAATGCACTGTGGAAATTACTGGGTGACCTCTTGTTAATGTGTGTCCTTTCTCTTTGCATGGCAGAACTCAACATTTGGCAATCTTGAGCCCTCCTGAAATTGTACTAATACTGATTTCCGAGGGCTTTGGTTTCTCTTTAAAACCACCACTGCAGTTGAAAAATGACAGCTTTTCCCTCCTGCCAGGCCCTGTGTGTATCTCTCAAGGAAGTGCTTGACTTCCAACCCATTTCAGCCTGGCCTTCAATGGACCCACTCCTCATAGTGTAAAGCCTGAGACACTGGCAGTGCAAATGTGGGGGGAAAGGCACAGTTGGAACTGCATTCATCAACCTCTAACACAACCACGTCTCTCTTCCACAGATGCCTGTAAATATCACATTGTTAAACATATCTTCTCTGGAGGAGACCAAACATTTGTGATTTGCTCCAAATATGAGGTAAAACAAGTGAAGTATCTTGTCAAGTCTACTCCCCTGTCCCAACCTTCATAATGCATCTTCATTGGTTTTGGTAATACTTCCTGAAAGTGAAGTGTTGCTTTGGAGTCCATTCTGCCTTACAAACCTTACTAAAGATGACAGTTGTTACAAGGATTTACAACTTTTTAGGAGTGGCTGAAAGTTGCCTTCCTTTAGAGGCACGTCAGAGAACCATTGGGAGGACACTGATGTCAGTTTGAGTAGTGGGGAGGGGAGTCCAGTCTCCTTTGCAGCTTGGCAGTGAGGGACTGCCTTCCTCCTGAGACTCCAGGGTCCGTGTCATTAGGGTGTAGGACCACATACACTGGGGTTTTGTCAAGATAGGCTGGCTGGAGGGCTGAATGCTGAACTGGTTTTCTGCTTGTGTCTTCTTATTTCTTTCAAGAAGTGTTTGACATACACTTTTGAGGCATGGAAATAGGTCTAGAATAAATGTACTAGACTTGTAGTTATATATGGCAGTATTTAAGAGGGCTGTAGTACATTTAAGGAAATGGTATTTTGGTTTTTTTCTTCTACTCTGTTTAAAAATGTGTTTGATAATCATCTTGGTTTTTTCCATACCTTTCCTTTTGGACTTCCTAACCAAATCTGTTCAGAGACCACACTAAGGAAACTCTCAGTTATATATAGAAAACAGAGATTACGAATAAGAAGGAATTGTTTTACAAGCCTTGTCTTTGCTGAAATCTGTATCTTCTCACAGAATTCCTTGCCTGCTGATGATTTCCGGACCATAAATGAAACACGTTACACCTGTTTAATAAATGATGAAACTATAGATGTCTGGAGGCAAAAGCTTTTAGAAAAGAACAGTTCTAATTCTGTCAAGTAGGTATTGTGGCACTGGACAAGCCTTTTGTTGAAAGTTTTATTCAAAGAATTTTGTTGGCTTCCGTGCCATGCTTTCACTTGAAATTTAGCAGCCTTTTCAAGTGTGGTTCTTGGTTGTTTCCAAGGGGAGGACAGTTGCCAGTCACAAGGCTGCCAGGTTAGAGCTTCTGAGCAAAACCAGAGGAATTCAAGGCTGCCTCAGAACATTGCAAGTCGTGGGTGGGAAATGGATTTTAAAGTTGTCCTTCAATATGTGCTTAGAGTTTATGAAAAGCAGCAAGAACTTGTGAACAGACTGATTAAATTCCTTCCCCTGTGTTTCTGCCATGAGAAGGGCAGAATAGGTAGAAAGGAGGCACTGCTAACACCCCTCCTTTCAAAGAAGGACGTTACATGATCCTGAATGAACCACTTCCCTCCATACCTTTCAAGGGGTGATCCTGACATTATTTCCCATAGAAGGAAGGGAAAAGAACTGTAGAGTTTTGCAGGGACATCTGTTGGTAACGACTGTCTCTGTTGTCTTTTGTCTTCCTGCTGCAAACAGTAATGTTGTTCAGATACTGTCCTCAGCTGCCTGCTGGAATGGAAGCTTCTTGGAGAAGAAGTAAGTGGCAAGGTTACAGAAGTGTGGCTTTCCCTTGAGGCAGGCTGGAATCCCTTTACTTCACTCACTGCTGCAGTGGGATTTGATTTTTCTGATCAGACAGGAGACGGGGGCAGAGAGTGTCCACTGAAGAGGTGGGTGGTCAGAGCTGGGTAAGGAAGGCAAATGGTCTGAGAAAGTGCATGGTGAGTGTACTGTAAGTGGCCCAGATTCCTTGGAGTTGTCACAACTCTTATTTTTCCTTACGAAATGAATATCAACATCTTTAAAAGAGACAGACAGGAATAGGGCATTAAGGGAAATGAGTGATGTCAGGTGTCTGAAAAGTCTCTTACCCAGCTGAGCTCGCTGGTGGGGCCTGGTGTGTGCAGAGCTGTACTTCGACACAGGCTGCTATTGAAAAATACATCTTGGGGAAGCATGGAAACACTTTCCTTTGAGGTGACATCAGTTGTGGAACATTTTGTGCTCCTGCTTACAAAAGCAGGAATTTCAAATGGGTGTAACCAGCAATAGGTGGTGACAAGGATGTAATATGCATAGCTGAGTCAAAGGCTGTGGGTTGGGAGGGATTGTGTTGGCTGGGTCTGTAAATGTTGGGGAGGTAACAGCATAAGATGAGGAGGAGGAGGAGAAATTTTTTGGGGTAATGTGATGAGTAAATGACCTGTAACAAGGTGAAGAAAAGCTTAGTTACTCTGAGTAATCTTTGAGTAATATTTTCCAAGAGCAACTTAACAATTTACTCATTATTCTTGCATTTTTCTGCTTGTCCAATGGTTTCTTCTTCAGTGTTGTGACAAGGCAGTGTATTACTGCATCAGGAGCGTTGTGTCATCTTGGTTTAAAACAGTTGTTGAAATATCCAAGTTGTTGAGTCACTGTAAATAGTTTCACGTCTCCTTTGAATGTCAAATGAGTGGAGTTTGACTTTGTCACCCCAGTGCAGCTCTCCTTCCACCTTAACGAGGTCTTGGCTAGTACAGGACTTAATTTTTACAGAAAATCTTTGACCAAATGTATTATAAAAATTGAAGCCACCGTACACTGAAGTGAGGCCCTATTTAACCAGGCTCTATTTAACCACTTTCTGTGTGAAGCCTTATGTCACGGTGCACTGATAGCAGTACCCCAGTATATCCCTCCAGTATCCTAACGCCTTCCAGGCCTGTTGTTTGCGATACAGCATAGTGGTACGCAGGGTTAGATGGAAGAACAGCTTTTCTGTGGCTGTGTGGTTGGGCACGCTCCAACACTACTTCTGCACATCACAGCCTGAAGCACTCTGTGCTGCAGTGTGCCCCTGGGGGGCTATTTCCAGCCTGGTGCCTGTGCTGTTACAGAAATAGCCATGCTACTCCAGCAGGCTATGTTTAGCTTCGCGTGTTGTTGTTGCCACACCAGCACACTGCCAAATACATCCCACCTTTAATAGCTACCTTTTCCTTCAGAGTGTCTAATGCAGCACAGTCTCAGGTGAATAGTGGCAGTCTTGGGAAATCCTTGAGGTCAATGGAATTGTAGCAATGACTTTTTACTAGCGACTTGCAAGGTTTTACGTGCAGCTTTACTGCAGATGATGGTGATGAGAGCCTCTGCTACAGGTGCTGATCATGCTCTAGATGCTGAGCTAGGTAACTTACCTGCTGGCCTGGACATTTTCTTTTGAAAACACTCATCTGATGTTCCCTTGTGTAGCAGTCAATGTCTTCCTGTGCACCACCCTTCCCTTTCTTACGGGGTGTGATTAAACAGATTTTGCTATGGAAGTGGTGTATATGAAGGCAACACAGAGGATCCTGATACATGTGATAGATGCATGTTTTATAGAATCACAGAATGGTTTGGGTTGGAAGGGACCTCAAAGACCATCTAGTTCCAACCCCCTGCCATGGGCAGGGACACCCTACACTAGGCCAGATTGCCCAAAGCCCCATCCAACCTGGCCTTGAACACTGCCAGGGATGCGGCATCCACAACTGCTCTGGGTAACCTGTGCCAGTGCCTCACCACCCTCACAGTAAAGAATTTCTTCCTTATATATAATCTAAATCCACCCTCCTTCATCTTAAGGCCATTACTCCTTTTTCTGTCACTCCCTGCCCTTGTAAACAGCCCCTCTCCAGCTTTCTTGTAGCCCCCTTCAGGTACTAGAAGGCTGCTGTAAGGTCTCCCCAGAGCCTTCTGTTCTCCAGGCTGAACAACCCCAACTGCCTCAACCTGTCTTCATAGCAGAGATGCTCCAGCCCTCTGATCATCTTTGTGGCCTTCCTCTGGTCTCGGTCCAGCGGCTCCATGTCTGTCTTGTACTGGGGACCCCAGAGCTGGGTGCAGTACTCCAGGTGGGGTCTCACAAGAGCAGAGTAGAGGTGGTTTTTAAGCTGTCCAGCCTGTCTAGGCAGGCTCTTAGGTCAGTAAAGGAGTCCTGGGGAAATCAAAGACTTTGATAAAGTGTTTGTGTGCAAGGATCCCAACCCTAACCAAGGCCTAAAGGAGTTCAGAAAGGAGAGTTGTCCATCTTGTCTTTAGCAAGAAGTTTCCAACTTCTGCTTTGTTTCCACTCTGATTAATTCCCTAGAAGTCATTTCTCCATTGCTTGCTCCCAGACCGTGCCAATACACAGGTAATGGTGTCTCTTCCTTAAACTTAAGCTTGTGTGTCTGGGATTTTTTTAAAGAATCGATGAACATTTTAAAACCAGTCCGAAGATCCCAGGGATTGATCTGAACTCCACCAGAGTGCTGTTTGAGAAGCTGATGAACTCTCAGCACTCCATTCTCCTAGACCAGGTATTGCACTTCTGAGGTTTTGGGTATTCAGAGGGGAAATAAAGGCGTCCCCCTGTAACATGCAAATAACAGCAGCTCTTTTTGGGAAGGGTTGTATTGCAAATCCGCAGGCCAGATCCTTCATGGTATCACTGGATACTTCTCCACTGACCTGGGCTGATTTTCACCTTCTCAGAATATGTCTCTAAGACTTGTTTTTAAAAAAGTGTTATCTCATGGCATTTAATACTTGAAGTGACCGCTGAAATTAATTCTGCGTATGTTATACTTGTAAATAATGACTATGTGCTCATTTCTTGCCTGTCAGGAGTTGATATAATGGTTGTATAATTTATTCTAACTCAGAGGAGTTTCACAAGTGCAGAGCTGTGCGATAAAATTTTTGTAGTTTGTGTGGGTTTTTTTGTTTTGGTTTGGGGCTTTTTCACTCTGGGTTTGACTTTTAAAGCAGGAGTGTGACCTTAACGAAGAGTTAATTAACCTTTAGCCCACCCTGGAAAAACCTATGCAAACGTTCATGCATTTTGGAAAAATGGGAATTTGGTCCTGTCCTATAGAGTGTTTTTAAGAGACCATAGGCAAAAGCTGTTAAGTTCACCCATTCTGAGTGTGCTCCATTTCATCAGTTCTTACACATCGTCTACATTGTAGGTGCTCTATCACCCAGGATGAGTTGCTTGCTTTTGTGTTGTTTTCCTCTAGATACTGAAGAGTTTTGAAAGTTTTTTGATTCCTCAACTGTCCAGCTCACCACCAGATGTCGAGGCAATGCGGATCTATCTGATTCTCCCTGAATTCCCACCCTTCCAAGACTCCAAGTATTACATCACGTTAACACTTCCTCTAGCAATGGCTATTCTCCGCCTAGATACCAACCCCAGCAAAGTTCTCGGTAAGAGGCTGGCGTTTAAGATGCATGTTGCTCTCAGTATCCAGCTGGGACACAAAGTGTTGCCTTTAGGTTTTTCAGTCATGGAGTGTTTTTGTGTTGGTTTAATTTTTCAATTCTGTTAGGACGACTGCCATGATAATTGGGTATTATTTGTGATAAGGTGTTGTTATGAAGCAGTTGTCTCTAAAAAGGGGCTGGGAACCAAAAGGACTCAAGGAATCCTCGCCCCAAAACCTATGTTCCCATGTAAAAGAATTACAAACATAAAATTTGAATTTTAAACATGAACTATGAGGAAATGAAGAACATGCCTTGCAGGTAAGATATGGGAAGTTAGTTATAAGAATACAAAACATATAAAATTTATGGTGGTGTGGATAATAAATGAGAAGGAAAATTCAGGTTAAGAATTGTTTTAATTTAGAAATAAAATATTACTTCAAAGAACACTTACCAGGGATGTTAATCTAATTTACCTTCTCTAATTTAGCTACATTCAGAGCCTCAGTTCCAGATAAGTTTGCATGCCTGGGAGCGTAGATTTTGTATATCATGAAGATTAAATTATCTTATTCTCTTAAATTTAATCAGGTATTGTTCACTTTATAGTATCTTTTCTGTATAAGGTAAATAAAAGAATATACTAAATATAATATAAAGTTATTTTGTCCCGTATAAGGTGCAGAAAAAGCTATTGGCTGGTCCATGACCAAGCTGACCACCCCAGCTATTCTCCCATTTCTGCATCTTCTCATTTCTCCTAATATTATTTCCTGTGAGCATATTTTAAGCTAAGCAGAACTTATGCTGCTTAATGATTGTTACTCATGTTTGCTAAGCTCTTACTTTTCTTGTTACCTTGCTCTTTTTCTGAAGGTTATCTTATACTAAATCTCATATTATCATGTAAAATGCTATGTCATGCATTCAGACCTCCAGCAGCATTACTCCGGTGAAATTTATTTTGAGGTTTAGTGATTTTTTTTTTAAATTTTTTTTTTTCTTACTCAAAGAGGCTTTGGAACCAAGTTTCCTCCTCTACTCCGAGTACGCAGTCCAGGTCCGTGTGCGGTAGCATACAGAAATGTAAAAGATTCTCATACTTCTGCCTGCGCAGAATCTACTGTTGTGCTGACGCTTGAGAGGATAAATTGGTGTTTTTTTCTAGCAGCTGACATGCTGTTTCCCAGGCTCCCACTTCTACTTTGCAGGTGAATTGGTTCTAGCAAAGAAGCTAATAGTTAGGGTCCCTTCAGAGGAGAGGTAAGGGTTAGCTGTCCTTGGCAAGAAAGAAATCAGCTTTCCTGAAGAGGGAGCGTTCAGACCTTTCGTGCAGACGTGCCAGGTGATGTGCTCTGACACCTGCTAGCAAAGTATGTGGTACTGCAGAGAATTGCCCAGGCAACTGCTTTCTTACCATGAGAGACAACAGTTTGCCCGCAGGGTCACAGTATCTTGAATAAAAGATGCTTGAAACAGTATCTTGAATTCAAGGTTGAAACCCATTAATTCAGGCTCTCACACTGAGCAGGAGTCGGGGCTGAGTGATGACTGGAGTGGTTGTATGAGAGTGGAAAGGGAAGAGCTTTTCAGTTTCTGGTATCTGGCTGACTCTTTGCTCACTTTCCTGTTGCTACAGTTAAGTGAGAAATAGGGAAGTTGTTTGAACAATCTTTATATGTGTTCCCCTATTTTCAGCTGTAACCCCTTATTTAGGGATTACTCTGGCCTTTAATTCAGGATTTATATTGACATTCCTCTGCTTTCCAGAAAACTGGTGGTCTCAAGTGTGCCCAAGATATTTCCTCAGGCTAGTGGACCTCTATAAAGCCGCAGTGGTTTACCTCCTTAGTGGAAGAAAGACACTGTTGATTCCAGTCCTGTTCAGCAGCTACATTACAGCTGCTCTCAGGCTTCTGGAGAAACTCCACAAGGTAAGAGCAAAGCCCGGGCAAGATGATGATGATGTCTTGTCTGCCCTTTGCCAAGTGACAGGGGCAGAGTGGTTGTGGCCCTGACCATGAGCCCAGTCATTGTCCACCAAGACACCATATGGGGAAGATGTTTGTGGTTTTTCTGAATTTGAGGAATTTGAGGTACTTGGAGATTGTTTAGTCCTGTCTCAAATGCTAGGGAAAAATCTACTGTGAAGAGTGCTGGTGCTGAGCCACCACACTGTGTGCACTGTGGCATCACAAGTACCTGGCTCATGGTGCTTTCTGCTTCCACTGTGGCAGCACTGGTTAGTCTGGGTGAGGAGGAGGGGGAACTAAAATAAGAAGTTTATCTTGATTCTTCTTGGTTTGTACTAAAATGTAAAGGTCGCCATGTTTTTGCAAGACTTTCTGGGAAGTACTGTTGCAAGCTGCTGTAATTGATTTTATGAAAGCAAACCTGCATGTTCTAAGAAAAATGCTGAATATATCCATATTTTTTTTAAAAAACAACTTCTTTTTTTTCTTCACTAGGTAAATCAGAAGGTTAAACATGTAGAATATGACAAGTTTTACATCCCTGAGATTTCCAGTTTGGTGGACATTCAGGAGGATTATCTGATGTGGTTCTTACATCAGGCTGGAATGGTAAGAGGTTTTATGTATAGTCATGAAACAGTTGTCCATGTCTGTATCTCTGGTTGTAGAGATCTGTATTTTTAATATCCTTAATGAGAGTGTAATGTATTCAGTATAGGAATGTCTGTATTTGAAGTCTCTCAGATTTGGGTGCTCAGTAGCTTGTCAAAGTTGACTTAAAATAAGGCTGTCACAAGAGCTGGAGCTAACAAATAAAATTTACCTAATGCTTGCAACAATCTCTGTAATTATTCATGTGAATCTCATTCAATTCTTGCACAAGAGGATTAATTCAGTCACTGGATCTTTTTAATGTAATTGAGACCTCAGGAGCCAAGTCCTGTATTCTAAAATTATAATTTTTACCCTTTACTTCTGCTGTTTAGGCAGGTATTGTGAATAATGTAGCCAGTGATCTTAAAATGCTGCTCTGTAAGAGGAGGCAGTGTGGTGTTCTGGCTAGGGGACTGAACCAAGACTCAAGAGATGTGGGTTCTATTCCTGGCTCTTCCAGTAACCTGCTGGGTGATATTGGGTAAGACCCTTCACCTCTTTTATGCCTCACTTTCCCATCTGTAAGAAAAGAGATAACTAAACTGAGGGCTGGAATATGCTGTGTAGGAACCCAGTGAGATTATTGAATTTTACCAAGGAAAGGAATTCCATGTGTGAGAAAACACAAAAAAACATCTGCCAAGGGATGCTGCAGGAGTAAAACTTGACTGTAGCAAGAATTCTTGTGTGTGTTTTTATGGGCTTTCTAAATGCTGTGTGTGCTGTGTCCCCTGTCCCTCACTTTTCATCGTTTAAATAGTGCTACTCTGTGCTTACGTTTAGTGAGCAGAGCAATAATTGACTCAAATTTATGTAACAGTGATAGCTAAAAATATTTAAAAATGTATTGATATGGCTAATGAGAGAAGTAATTTGCATTGCAGGAGTGGTCTTATATTGTCATGTGGTCTGACAGTCTCTCCTGTTTTTTTCATATGGTCTCTGCCTCGGGGGTAGTTTTCTTCAGCAGAGTAAGTTTCACTTACGGCAGGCTAGCGCAGGCTTCTGTGCCAGTTAGTCCCCTTGGTAATGTTTGATGTGCAAGTTCTGAATTAGTCTTGTGCATTTTCTTGAGAAGGAAGTTCCCGTGCTTTGCTTTAAGAGGAAAAAGCTGGGTTGTTGGTCCCAGAGGAGAAAAAGTTTTCATTGGGTCATGTTTGAACTAGTCCGTCCAAAAACATACAAGACACAATCAAAAGGGTAAAAGATTTTCATGTTTGTCCTTTTCCTTCACAGAAAGTAAGACCATCCATCATGCAGGTAAGAATATTGTTTTTCATAACTCTTATTTAAAGAAGTGCTGTGGAAACTGTAACTAGGAACCAATCTGCCTGCCTTTTTTGCAGGATGCTGTGACACTCTGTTCTTACCCTTTTATCTTCGATGCTCAGGCTAAGACCAAGATGTTACAGACAGATGCAGAACTACAGATGCAGGTAATCCTTCTCTCCGATTTTCCTGCCCCATTTCTTTTTTCCTGCCTTTTACCTTGGGCCTGCAAGGAAAGAAGTTCACTGGGAGTTAGCATGTACAATGCTTTATTGTTTCCATGATACGAGAGAGCAGAGGAGCTGGAGAACCTCTTTGTCCTGGATATTGCAGAGGCAGTGCTTGGTGTCTTTCACTTCAAAATGTTTGGTAACATCAGAAGAGCTAGATGTGCATGTGGTGGAAATATAAACTGTATAGGGAGGGAGTGCTTGTGTGTTATGACAGTCCAAGGATAAGAAGTAAGGTGAGGTGTCTATTAGAGGAGCTATAAGGCTGGAAAAGCAGACAAGTTTTCAGGTGAGTGGGTACTTTTTTCAAGTTTCGGCCTCATGCAGGAGGAGTGGTTATCAGAAGTGAGGGTTGAAGGCCAGCTCCTGATGCCGTTTGTGCTTGCAAGCAGCAGCTGTTGTCAGCAGCTCACCCACCCGTTTGCAGAGAGGGGCACAAACCCCAGGCTCCCTGGGTTTGGCTCCAGCACCCTTACCCTGTAGGTGGCAGCCAAGCCAGCTCACCACCAGGCTGTGACAAGATAGCTGGTCTCTATGCCAAAGGAAACCTCCCAGTGCAAGGCATTGCTCATGGAGGTGGCTCCTGGGAGGAGCAGAGTCCCTCATCCAGTGCGGCTGGGGTCTGGGATTAGTCCCATCCTCTGTGAAACGAGTTTGCCGAGGTCCTTGGTTGTCAGGTTCCTTCAGGGTTGAAAACTGTGATCACAGTTACCTAGTGGCCACGGTGCTGGTTCCATTGATACCCATCTCTTAGCTTTTCTATGGCTGCTTGAGCACGCAGCCCACAGCAAAGCAGAGGAGGCTCAGCCTACACTCAGAAGCTGGAGTCACCTTCTCCTGCTTTCAGTTTGCCACCCTCTTCTGTATTTTTTCATCTGCCCAGTTTGTAAGATGTGCACTGCTATCTTGGCAGGTCAGCAGGCTGGTAAAGGTTTTGTTGCTTGAAAGATGGGCTATTTATGAAGAAAACCACTCTAAAGGCCAAGAAACCAGTACATCTGTACATTCCTCCTGGAATGGAGGAAGCCTGGTTTCCAGTGGATTTCTGTCTCAGGGTCAATTGACTTTTAAACTGAATTTACAAATGTAAATTTGCCAGTTAGTATGGACGATGCATGAGAATGAATATACTTCGTGTGGTCAAAGCTTTGACTGGGCTTTGTGACTTACCCGATGCCAGACAACCCATGCAGACGAGAGCTTTCAGTTGTATGAGATGGGTTACGTGGTTGTCAGGTAACACCTGACATGGTGTGTTAGTGACAGTGCTTTCCCTCATGGACTCTGACTCTTATCACGGTTGTGTTCACACTGACTCAATAAAATGAGCATGAATAAAGTCTTTCCCCCCCTCACCTGCCTAATGCCAAAAAGTGTTCAGGAATTTGATTTCTTTGTTGCTGAAATGTGGTGAATCCATCAGTGGACTCAAAAGGGGTTGGTGTGGGAAATGGGGAGGGGGCGGGCAGGCAGGCATAGAGGCGCACACATTTGTGCAGAGTGAACATGTAATCCCTGTACGCTGGGGAAACCAAACGAAAAGAATGAGGAAGAAAGGAACACCAGGCATGTAGTTGTTAACTGTTTTCCTTTCATAGGAAGGAAGGAGCTGAGCAGTGGCTGTTTTTCACACCTTTCTTATTTACAGGTTGCAATAAATGGTGCAAATTTGCAGAATGTCTTCATGCTTCTCACCCTGGAGCCTCTGCTGGCCAGAAGCCCTTTCCTGGTACTTCATGTTCGCAGGAGTAACTTAGTTGGTGATGCTTTAAGGGAGCTGAGCATCCATTCAGACATTGATTTGAAAAAGCCTCTTAAAGTAAGTTTTCCCTGCACGTTTAGCGCCCTCTCATCCAGCTGACATTTCTGCAGCCTTTCAGCCCTTCATGTTACCACTTCCCCAGTGCACAGTGGCTTCTCCATAGGTATAGCACACAGGGACACTTGATCTAAGCAATGTGTGGGTTGAGTGTTTTGGCAGTGAGGAGTTTACAAGAAGGCAAGCAAGGGGTTTGCTCACTTTTCCAGGTGTATCTGCTGTATAAGGGGCAGGAGAGGAATTAGGCAGGCTCTGTTTTGCTCTCCTGCAGGAACAGACCACTTGCAGTAGGACATATTCTATCTCTGAGAGGTTGCTACAAAATTCAGCAGCTGCTGTCATGTTGCTGCTTCTGTTGTTGGGAGGAGAGGTGGTTATTTGTGATTTGCATAAGGATTTAAATATTTTCAAAATATCTGATTTGCCACCCCCTGTTCCCTTTCCCTCCCTGCAAGCAGAGCACTGAAACAGGCTGTTGAGTTGCAGTGGGTTTGGGTGTGTTAGACAAATTGCTTTGCATGGCTCCCAATTAGGAAGATGTCTGATTCACTCAGTCTCAGCTCTGCATCTGTTACTGACCTGCTTTTTCTACAGGTCATCTTTGATGGTGAGGAAGCTGTTGACGCTGGAGGAGTGACAAAGGAATTTTTCCTCCTGTTGTTAAAAGAACTCCTCAACCCCATCTATGGCATGTTCACGTACTACCCAGAGTCAAACCTGCTGTGGTTTTCAGACACGGTAAGCCCTTGCCCTCTATGCACGCAGGTTAAAATAATATGCTCTGTTTGAATGGCAAGAAAGTTAGTGGGAAAGTATGGGAAAGAAATGATCTTCCTCTCATTTTCCACCCACTGTACAGTGTGAGCTCTATTTTCAGTCACTATAAATCAGTACAGGTCCATTAACTTTAGTAGAACGGTGATGCTTGTGCCTGTTATGGAGCTGGCGCTTTCCATTTATTCTCATCCCATAATAAAACTTGTATTAAGTGTCAGATGACAGTTAATAGAACTTTTATTATCATGAATGTGATAACCATGTGCTGTTTTGCAGAGGGTTAGGTCGTCTTGGCATTAGAATTCTGTGCTTCCCTCGCTGTTCACGAAATTGCAACCAATCCACTTAGTCATGCATCACTATCACCTTCAGGGTCTGAACTTGTTAACTGTTTATGTGAGGAAGCTCTTAAACAGCAAGAAACTCAGTTTGTAGTTAAAGTTGGTTGGTTCTGAAAGAGCGTGGAGTGCAAGCTCTGTACCTGTCAGACAGCACTATGCTGGAGGTGGTGGTTTATGTCCTTTCTTCCTCACCTTCCCAGGTAGCAAGATGGGAGATGATGTTGTCAGTCTTCCCTTAAGGTGTAGCTACCCTGGTGGGGTTGTTTTTAATTCATTAATTAGATTTTACAAGGAAGGAAATGACATGGTACCTTTTGTAACTTGTGAACAGTATTACAGAGCAATTGCTCCTGATGTTAATGCTGTAAAAATGCGTATTTTCACACTAAGAATAATGACAGTGTAAGCACTGAAAATATGTGTCACGTATTTACAACATTTAACAAATATAGGCAGCCAGTCTGTGACCGACAGACCGATGTGAGAGTACATTTGGGAAGGGAGAAGGCCAGTATACTAACGCCTCTGTCAGTACGTTTGCCTGGGTGGCACTGTGGTTATGCGTAAGCTTTTAATAGAAAATAGGATGGGTGGTGGGGAGAGAATTGTTAGCACATTTCCTTGCAGTACATAAACAGCCAACGTCGAAGCTCTGCTGATGTCTAAATGCAGTAGTATCTAAAAGGGAAATAAAAGGCAGATAAGGTGGAAAGCAGCTGTTGCTGTTTCCACATTTAATCATGGCTTACAAAAGTAAGAGGGCTTGGTTTCTGAATCTTCATTTCCGTGCCACGTTCCAGCAAGGAATTCACAACCAAACTGGGACCTGGTGGGAGCTCTCTGATTTTGTCCCAGTTGGAAAAGCAGGGCTGGCTTCTCAGTGCATGGGGGAAGGGTACAGTGCGTTGCACCCATGACAGTGTGTCTCATCAGGATTTCTCTGCCTGGTTTTTGCAGTGTTTTGTAGAACACAACTGGTTTCACTTGATTGGCATCATATGCGGTCTTGCAATATACAATTTCACAGTGGTAGACCTTCACTTTCCCTTGGCTCTGTACAAAAAACTCTTGAATGTGCAGCCCTGCCTGGAGGATTTGAAGGAGCTATCCCCTACAGAAGGAAGGTATGAAAAACAAAATTTGCAGCCTTTTTGGGAAGGGTCACCATCCATCTGAGAACAAGAAATGCCAAACTGGGTAAAAGCTGTTCAATAAAACACCTTCTGTTTCTTCTGAGTGACTGATTAATTTGGGGGCCTGTGATCCTAGCAAAGTACACAAGCCGGTGGTGAACTTCATGCAAGATTCAAGCAGGATTTTGAGAGATAGGAGAAGAATATTTTCTACCTGATGGGGATACAGATACAATCCACCACCCTTTCTCCCTCCGCTCCCTCAGACCTTTGTGTGATGGTGGAATAAATATCTAGCACTCCTTAAGAACTAGAAATGTAATTGTATTCTAAGGCCAGGGTCATTAAAGGGAATCCATGTACTAGGTAGGCACGGGCTATATTGGTAATTTGCACTTCTACAAAACATCTCTCTCTTTGAGGTGTATTTCTTACCCCTTCAGGTGACTCAGAGATTCTCTCTCTTGCAATCCTATTACCCAGATGTAGGATGCTGTTTACTGCTGATTTTCTTTTCCCCTTTACATGAATGGCTTTTTGAATCTCTGATTTTTTTTTCTCATTTCTTTCCCTACCTGTCATGTAGGAGTCTTCAGCAACTTTTAGATTACCCTGGGGAAGATATAGAAGAGGCATTCTGCTTGAATTTTACAGTAAGACACATTTAACATACCAGCTCTATGATTGTTGTGGTGTAGTTAAAGCCCACCTATTTATTCATGAGTATTATGGTTTATTCCAAACTATGCTGGTAGCACACGCCCCATGTTAATATTAAAATGTTAAAATTCTTTTTTATCAACTCCCTTGTTCTTTTGTATGGGGTCATGAAAACTGAGATAGAAAGTAGGTTAAGTGGAGTGGTTTTCAAAATAGCCTTGTTGTCAGTGTGGCACATCACTTAAATGCCAGCGGCCAACTTCGCACACTAGACAGTGAGAAGCAGATTCCTAAATCCTCCTTGAAAATGGAAGGTAAGCTGTGACATCACTAGGTCGGTTCCTGAAATACTAACACAATTCTCAATTTTCCTTGCTGTCATAATATTTTTAAAGTTAAAAATTTATAGTGAGTGTACTTGGTCAAACTTTCTTAGAAAACATGTAGAACTTCACGAAGAGACACGGCATTGTTATTCTCCAAGCTATGTTTTCCTCTGTGGACTCTGGCAGAGTAGGGGTTTCCGTGTTTCAAAGTCTTTGCTTTAAAGTCCTGATGCTCTACCAGGTTGTGAGCAATGGGTTCATCTTGAGCTTGATGGGGGCTCTTGACCCTCTGTCCAGGGCCAGCCTGAGGTAAAACCAAGGTACCAGCAAACACCGCTACGCACTGTGAAGAAAATCCTTGCTGAGCTAGGACAGTATTGTCCATCTCCTAGTTTCATAAATGAGAGCACTTAAAGTCTCTTAGATCAAACTTAACCACTGGAGTGAGTCAGACCTGGGTCTGACTGCGTCTCATGCAGGTCAGAGCTGCAGTTCAGGGTGAGGTAATGAAGCCGTAATGATGGTAGTGGAACTGTGTAAAAAGGAATACCTTTGAAGTAACACAAGAGATTTTTCTCCAAATTCTCTTTTCATGCAAAAGGGCATTCTTACTCTCTCTTGCACTATATACTGCATAGTATATAAAGACATTCAGATATATCTTTAAAACTTTGAAATTAATAAATAACTGATATCCCAAATACTGAAATTAGTAACTCATCTTGCATGTCAAAATCTGAGCCTCTTCTTTGTAGGGCAACTTGATAATTAACCCTTTTGCATTTTCTCCACATGACCAATTTTGTGCGTACAGAATATATGTCTGTACTGGTGCCATCCTAGGCCAGGCAAAAGCAGGAGGCTGTCTGTGGTCATGCCATCTTGCAGTGAGGGCAGGTGAATTAACCCTCTGAAGGTCTGTTATAAAAAAGGGAATCCTTTCTATTGCCAGAGCATGTGGGCTTACTTAAATACAGTTTTTTAGCTATCAGTCTCTTGCTTTTTTCACAGGAAATTTACTGGAAAAAAAAACCCCAACTTATTTCCCTTCGTAGGGAATGTCTATAGACTTAATAGCAGTCCTACAGCAAGTGTAAATGATGGGAGGCAGTGAAGCATGCAGGGCATTTGGAGCAGAGGAAAAATGTTCCGGCTATACCCTTGTCTCTGGCCCACCCTTCACGTGCCAGTCATCCACTGTGAAAGAGAACTCTGTATCTTTCTGCAGGCATGTGGCCTGAAAAGTTCTTCTGGTAACGTTAGGGTTCTGCTTTTGTATAGATCTGCAGGGAGAGTTATGGTGTGACAGAGCAGAAGAACCTGATTGAAGATGGAGATAAAATTCTGGTGCAGAAGGACAATAGGTAAGTGGGGCATATGTGGGGATGGACTCATGCTTGTGGTGAAGTCAGGTGCGGTGCCACAGAAAGCTTGGCTGAGGTGAAACCTGGGATAGAACTAGAAGTCACAGTGAACAAATTCTAAGACCAGTTGTTCAAAAGTTACCGGGTGCCAGTGGCACTTGAATAGAAAGCAAGTGTTCATCATCTTCCCACCAATGCTTGGAAAATGTCCCACACCCTTTTGGACAGACATCTTCCATATAAAAGACCGTCGTATAGACCCTTGGCAGTTTTCTCATGGGAAGAAGAGATCGCAAAGTGATTTTGGCCCTTGAAGGTTAATCTCATGATGGTTTGTATGTGACCAACAAAACTGAGCCTGGCAAACTTGTTTATGCTATTAATTCTGAAGCTGGAAACACTTTCCCGTGAGTACACCCGATAGAGGACCACTGTCCCTGACTGGAGCCGTAAGGCCCTACTATACATTGGTTCCTTTCCGTTTCACTGAACATCTGAGAGTTATTACTACCATTCCCCTCCCCCTCTTTTTTTTTCTACAGCTGCTAAACTATTTTCTTCTCATAATCCTGTAATTGGATTTCTACAAATGCCTTTATTACTTGAAGCAGCGTTCAGATTCTTTCTCTGCTGGCAAAACAGTGCGATCCAGTGACTAGGCAGCAGCATGGTTAGGGGCTTGTGCTAGGATTGCTGAAGGCCTTGCTGGCAGTCCTGGAGATGAAGTCATTTCCTATTAATCTGATTATTTAAAAGGGTTCTGATTGTGTCTAAAGCCATTGCTGTAACAAAAGATTTGCCTGTGTTGCCTCCATACCTACTTTACTACTGCCCAAAAGGGGGCGATTTTACATCTAAATAGCTGCCTCCATGCAAAACCCACATGGAGGTGGAGCAGTGCAAGTCTGCAAAGAGAAGATGGGCTTCAGGCAAATAGAGAAGAGTTCAATCTACACTCGTGACAGTGAAGTAAAGATGAAAATGCCAGGGATAGCTTCCTTTAGGTTTTTGTGCTGGGCACGTACACTCAAGAGAAAAAAGGGCCATTTTTCTACTGTGCACCATACTGACCTGGGGGAGGAACAAAGATTTCACTGAGCAAACGTTTGGGAAGAGCACTCAGGTTAGCTGCTGCTGCAACGGTTTATTAACTCAGGCTAGGTAACAAGAGGAGAAAATCCTTAAGGAGAAAGGCTAGTTTGTAGCTCCACCAGCTTAACACATTCCAGTATGCAATTGCTTCTCCTTGACCAGAGTTTTGAACTCAGGCTAACCTCTAAATCCAAGTCTAGACACGGCTGTCAATTCGTCCACCTTGCAGCGCTTAATGACTTCCGCCACGCCTACGCTTAGGGGCCAGGGACCAATTTGCTGCCCTCCTGGCCTGAATAGTTTGCTGTGTGCACGTCTTTGGGTGCTGCCCTTCCTGCTTGAGGAAAGTTCACTGGGACCTGCAGAATGCACAGGATTACTCTGACTGAAAAGTGCCAAGTAGGAAATGGCTGCGTTTTCCCCTTCTCCTTTGGAATTTGTATTGCATGTCACAACATAAAATGTTCTTGATAAAGGGTTCGTGGCCGTAACAGCCGGAGAGGTATTAAGCAACAGTTAAGTGCTTAATCAGCTTGGACTTCCCTAATGCTCAGGTGACTATCAGGAAAATGGCAGTAAAACAACTGCGCTGGAAAATAATTCCCCCTTTGCTATGTGATTTCTTATTCCACGTTTTCATATTTGTCGATCTGCTTCCTTATTTTTTCTTTTTCACTTTCTCACCCATCCCTCGCTGCTTTTACGTAGTAAAATTGACAAATTCCTCCACCAAAAGGTCAAAATATTTCTTTCGATTGTGACCTCCTCAGCTAGAGATTGAGATACCAAATTCCGTGGTGTTTCTTGATCTGCTTATCCTCTGAGTGCAGGTGTGACCTGCTCTTGGATGTCAGGCAAAAACGACACCTCCCACACAGAATGGTTTCGAGTCCCAGTTTGCCACATTGGCTGGTTGCATTATCATCAGGTATTAAAAAAACCCACCCCGGAACACAAAAACCCCACAAAACTTTGGGGGAAATATTTTATGTCATTGCACAAATAAAATTCTCGTGTTGCACTCAGATCATGGTGCTTTGAGAAAAGGAAAGAAAGAGTAGAAAGATGTTTAACCTCCTAACAAAATCCAGAGAGGCCAGGGCCTGCCACGAGTTTCTTGCCAGTGACTGCAGAACAGTGTTTTTATTTTAATGCTATTCTTGGGAACTCTTGAAGCAGAACAGAGATGTCATTCTGAGAGGAGTCATTCTCTTAGCCGCGTACTCCAGAGTCCGGTATTTGTTTAACCCGAGTCTGAAGGCTGAAGAGGAGGTTTCCTGAGACTATTTTCTTGCTCTGTACTGAGGGGTGTTTCTTGATTTCTTTCAACTGGTTTCTCATTGGGGCCAGGAGGGAGGGAACCGACCGCGCAGTTTCAGATGAAGGCTTTTGAGAACAGGATTTCCTCAGTCTGCCTCTAGGCTACAGCTTTGGCTTTGCAAGTGCTGAACCGCTGGCAGGACTCGTTGGGGACTGAGTCAGCAACAGCTGCCTCTGAAAATTCACAGGGTACCCGACCAGGGCTCTTGAGGCTCTCGGTTTTGGAAGTGGTAGTCTTCTGGGCACCGTCTGTTTGATTTGGTTCCCTGTCCCCAGCAGAGCACTTGCTGACAGCCAGCTGGCAGCCCGAGGGCAGCGCGGGTGGGCACAGCACCCTGTGCTGGGGAACCCCCGACACCCGTGGTCTGGGAAGAGCTGTAGGTTATTTCCTGGACATGCCAAACTGAGGGTTGCAGGAGCTGGGCACGTTCCTCTGGTGACTGAGTCCTGATGTTGCTTAACACAACCTCTGTGCAGGCCACGGGTTCCTCGGGGAGGAGGGCTCTGTTTGGGACACCTCCCTGGCGCTTGGTGTCACCCTGGCTCCCACCCGGCCCTGTGGGCAGCTGGATGCAAGGCCACTGGGTGGGTTTATTGGTAGTATAGAGCCTGGGCTGCCAGGGGCACCTCCTGGGCCACCACTGCCGGGGAACAAGCAGACACGTGGTGGTACTTGCTGCCTAACACTTTGTTGGTGTTACAGTGACAGCTTAGAGAGCAGGGCTGTGGGTTGAACCTGTTGGAGACTCGTGTTTGCAAGACAGACACGTTACAGGCAGAACCAGGAAAACTTAGCAGTGCTGCTGCTCAGGCATATGATTAAAAGTGTTTTTCTTTGCCTGCTCTCTCTCAACACACTAGGGAGGAATTTGTTGAAGCCTACGTAAATTACATCTTCAACCTCTCCATCCATGAGTGGTACACAGCCTTTTCCACTGGCTTCCTGAAAGTGTGTGGTGGGAAAGTCCTGGAACTCTTCCAGCCCACAGAGCTCAGGGCCATGATAGTTGGAAACAGTAACTACAACTGGGAGGAACTGGAGGAGGTAAAGCTTTCCTTTGTCCTATTTTTCTTCTTTTTCACAACTACCAGGGTTACGCAGTTGGATGAGGTGGGCACTAGCCTGGGACATGAGATGTGATGAGCCACGGGTGTCTTTTCTTTTATGCTCCTTGTACACCATTGCCATCATTTGCAAGAAAAGTTTTTTACTGGGCTTTCCTGCTACTGGTAAAGCTCAGGGAGGAAATTCAGGATGAGAAAGGGCCGGGGAGAAGGACTTCCATCTACTGTATCTTAGGGTTGAAACCTAAGACTGAAGGGAACAGGCAAAGTCAGGGTCTTCACCTACAGTAAAACTCAGTCCACTGCACAAGGGCAAAAAGTATGCAGCCAGGAGTTCAGAGGGGACCTGGGCACAAAGTAGGAGTTGTGTCCTTTCAGCATGCATAGATCAGCAAGTTACTTGCTCTGTCTCAGCCTCAGCAGTAGAAGTGGCTTTGCAATGCAGAACGCCCGACCCAGCTCAGGAGCCCAGCCGGTGGGCAGGTCGGTCAGGATTCCTCTTGGCATGTGTCATTAGCTGAACAGCTAGAAGCCTAATGCCTGCCTGCCACCTATTGCGAGGAGAACCCTTTGCTGGGTCTTTGAGCCGTGCTATTGCCCATGGCCCATCCTGTGCTCCACTGGATAACTGTCAGACATCGATCTGACGCCAGACAGCAGAAGAGATCAGGTCTGGTTTCTGCTCAGTCTTTGCTTTCCAGTGCCAGGTGAAATGACGTGCCTTTTCGGTTTTTAACAGAGCGCTGTCTATAAGGGAGACTACACTGCGACACACCCAACTGTGAGAATGTTTTGGGAAACCTTTCATGCATTTCCCTTGGAAAAGAAGAAGAAATTTCTCTGTAAGTATCCTGCAGTGGTGCAGAGTGTCTCCTGATGTGGAAGACTCAGGTGAGGTGGGAGTGTCTGCAGAGCTCCGGGGTTACGGCACGTTGCATTAAGTGGCAGTCCCCAGTGCCCATGCTTAGTCTGGGTCCTTCTGCAAGCGGCGCTTTCAGGCATTGCAGCGCTCTTTCCAGGGGGCAGCGGGGCAGCTGCAGGCTGGCCGCTGAGCGGAGAAGCTAGTGTGTCATGTGGCAGGAAAATGAGATCACGTATGGGTGTGACTGGGTAGCAGATACTTCCCCTCCTGACAGTGGTCTCCTTGTGGTGAGTGCTGGTGTGGTGGGTGGTGTGCTGAGATGAAACCCCTGCAGTGGTGGCCTTGGGAAGCGCGTCTCCATGCGTTGTGTGTGCTGCTTCAAATGTCCCAGTCACCCACAGATCTCAGCTGCTCTGGGAGGGTCACTTTATTTGGGGGCAAAAGGGGAGATGAGGAGAAATAAATACATGGTTTCAAGGGCAGGTGGTTCTGAGTTTGTTGCTACAGCCAGCAACGTTCTTGCTCCCTTGGTGCACACCAAGTTGACCACAAGCCGTACCTGCCACAGAGGCGGCGAATGCTATCCTGGGATCTGTTACGAGGGGTGTTGCTGGCAGGTTAAGAGGGGTTGATCTTTCTCCTCTGCCCAGAGTGCTGTGACCAGTTCTGGCCTCCCTGGTGATCAAGAGAGACATGAACATGCTGGAGAGAGTCCAGCTAAGGGCTGCTAAGGTGGCCGGGGGACTGGAGCATCTCTCCTGTGAGGAAAGGCTGTGAGAGCTGGGACTGCTCAGCCTGGAGAGGAGAAGGCTCGCAGGGACTTCATCAGTGTGTATAAACACCTGCAAAGGGGATGGAGCCAGATGCTTTTTGGTGGTGCCCAGTGACAGGACCTGGGGCGATGGGCACAAACTGGAACACAGGAGAGTCTCTCTGAACATCAGGAAACACTTTTTCTGTATGAGGGTGACTGAGCACGGGCACAGGTTGCTTAAGGGAGGTTTTGGAATCTCCATCCTTGGAGAGATACCCCAAAGCTGGACACAGTCCTGGGCAGAGGGGTTGGCCCAGAGACCCTCCAGAAGTCCCTTGAACTCAGCCACGCTGTGATTCTGTGACTGCTGGAAAGATGAAGGCTGGTGTTTGGGAGATTTTTATGCGAGGGCATTTCCTCCCCAAAGAAGCGAGCAGTCAGCGAGTCGTCCTGCACGTCTGGGTTGGAAAAACAGCTTGGCCCAAACATGCACGCTGAAGTTGGCAGCTGTGCAGAGAGGGTCCGGGGGGCCCTGGTTTGTGGCAGGTTTTCTGGGTAACTCCCCCACCACCACCAAGGCCGGGACAGTGCAGAGGGGTCCTGCTCGGGGGAGTGTGAATGTGGTGGGGAGCAGCAGGGAGGAACCGACCCCAGTGCTGGCATTGAGGCGCTGTGCCTGGGAAGGGTGGCAGCAGGGAGGTGACCAGGCCCCCTCTGCCTCTCCCTGGGGCTGCGCCCTGCTCTGGGCACAAGGCAGCCCGGGCTCTGCTCCTCTTCTGTCCTGCCCGGGCGTAAGAGGGAGCTAGACCACTTGGTCTGGTGGAGAGTGTCCCTGCCCATGGCAGGGGGTTGGAACTAGATGGTCTTTGAGGTCCCTCCCAACCCAAACCGTTCTGTGGTTCTGTGATTGTAACGGAAGGGGGTGCCTCGGGCCGTGTTTACCATCTGTGCACCCAGCAGCGCCCTCGCTTCTTGCCTCTGCCCTTCCGCAGCCCCCCTGCGAGGCCAGCCATGCCCCCTCTGGAGTTCAGTCAGCGTTTCGACCCCTCCAGGCAGGGTCCCTCTGCGTGGGTGCGGATGGAGTTTGCCTTCAGGTGCAAGCCCTTGGTGCGAGGCCTCCTGCCCTAACTGTCCAACCTTCCCTCTGGTTCTCCTAGTGTTCCTGACGGGCAGCGACCGCATTCCCATCTACGGCATGTCCAGCCTGCGCATCGTCATCCAGTCCACCGCCAGCGGGGAGCAGTACCTGCCCGTGGCACATACCTGCTACAACCTGCTGGACCTGCCCAAGTACAGCAGCAAGGAGATCCTCAGCGCTCGGCTGGTGCAAGCCATCGATCACTACGAGGGCTTTAGCTTAGCTTGACCAGCGTGGGAGAGGGCACAGACTCTTGGGTACAAGGAAGAAAACGATGGGCTTGGCTTTATTTTTGTAAGGGAATGGATCAGAACATTTTTGAGGGAAGTATAATTAATAATAATACATTCAGATGATGCAGTCTCAGCCTGATGCTGCCAGCATTTTGTGAGGCTTCAGCGGGGAGAGGTGGTTGCTTTGAATTTTCTCATCTACTGAACAAAATCAGTGGGCATTTCTGTAGTTTCCCCTCCAAGTGGATATCACTGCCCTGCTGGCAATTCCTTGTAGTTTGGTTTTATCACCCCCCCACACACTTACCGCTCCTTTTAGTCCAGCTGAAGTATTTTGATGTTCTTTGCATTGAGGCGATGGTGGAAATTGAGGATGACATCGTGATCTCCTTTTTGAGAAGCTGTGATTCCCCCCATACCCTTTCTTCCTCCCTTTTTAGACGCAAGCTGGTTCTTGCTTGCTTTGAACGGAGATACCCCCTCTGCCCTGTGGCCCTTGGAGGATGGTACCGACGTCACTTGCAACCCCCAGGGTGACGTGCTAGTGATGCGCTGTCTTTTTGCACCAGGATGTCTCATGCAGAATCCGGTGGGTTGGGGAGTCGGCTTGTTTTTCCTCACTTGTCTCAAATTTTGTTTCCAAGCAATGTCTTCTTAAAGAAGCCTCCGACTCCTCAGGCTTGTGGAAGGACAAGCCCTGCCTGTGACAATGCGTTTCTCAGATTGCATCTCTCCTGTGTCGAGTTGCTGTCTTGGCGAGTCTACAAGTTAGACGGGTGGGGGGCTTCGCCGAGCCCTGGTTATTCCATCCGAACAGACCAGTTACTCCAGCACAAGGTGAGGTGGCTGCTTTTACCACTGCCGCCTTTCTCCAGCGGAGCCACGCGCGTGTGAGCGTGCCGGGCTGTGACCGTACGAGGTGCGTGCGTGTACGAGGTGCGTACGAGCTCTCCAGTCTCCGCAGCTCAGCTCGGAGAACCAAGCCTGCGATCCGCGTTTGAGCGCTGCCCCTGTTTGGAGATGGGGTTTGTTTCTGCAGTGGGGGTTCCTTCGTTCTGCTGTTCCGGAGGAGCCCTTTCACTTGGCAGCTCTTCTGCTGGGGGCCCTAACGGACAATATGAATTAGACTGGAAATGTACGTTAGGACCTGAGCAGCAAAATCGTTGCCTGTATCTATCCCGTAAGATTGGAGAGCCCGTATCCTCTTTCCCCCTGTCCCACACCCTCATTAAATGAAGTTTGAATGATTCCCACCCCCCATTTTTCAGGTCTTGATGTAAATCTCATTTTAAGCCTAGGGTGGTTTTGACACTGACTTGTTATTAGGACATAGTATTTAAGCACCACGTTCAATATCCAGTATTGAACTTTGCACCTCGTAACTAAAGGTTTTAGGCTTCTGGGTTTTTTTAAAGATAAGCTGTGGGCTACACTGAGAGCCCTCCGGCCTCTTTCTAATGCAGCATTGAAGACAAATATACAATTATATCAAATGTTTATTTTCGATGTGTGTGTACATAGTACAGTATTATGCAATAAATTTGACGTTTAATTCTGATGGAGTGGCTGCCTTTGTGTCAGGAGGCGAAGGAGGGGCTGCCCCGGGCACCGGCTCTGCCTCTCCCCGGACAACATCCCAATGGTCCGAGTGCCCCGAGGCGTGAGGGGCTCCAGCTGGGTGCTGGAGGCGGCGAGCCCATGGCAGCCCTGCAGTACCCCGTGCCCCCTCCTCTGCACTGGGTTCAGCCTCAGAGCTGGTTCTTCATTCATTAATGGCAAGTAATTAATTAACGGGGTGCCTGTGTGTACAGGAGCTGTGGCAGGAACACCAGAGGAACCGTGACACCAAGCACTTGCAAGGAGGGAGAGACACTGTGTGTATTTNAGGGTGCAGACTGACACCTGAGAGACTCCCTTGGGGGCTGAGGTCTGTTGCCCTGTTTGCTTGGGGAACACCCCCCAACCCTTCCCCCCCCACCTCAGCCCAAAATGGGCCCAGGCAGGGGGTGCTCAGCACCCACTCATCACAGCTGCTGTGAGCTGCAGCCTGGGGCTTCAGCCAGCAGTGAGTGGCCTCACGGTGCTCCCCCCACTCCCCACCCTTGTGGGACTTCATTAGCATATGCAAATACAGCTAATTTACTGGCTTAATGCAGCATTGCCATCACATGGGCTTATGGCTTCAACTTTCCTGAGCTTACGAACGGCGCTGCGCTCTTCGCCTGCGCTGGTAAACACGCAGCGTCGCAGGAGGATTCATAACGAGGTACCATGTGTGTATATACATATAAAAAATAAATAATTTGTTTACAACAGAATTTGTAATCGATGGTACTTACGGTACTTTATCTGTTCTAATACACCTGCAAACGAATCTCTCAAACTAGAAGCAGTGTGCCCAGTCCCTGTGGCACACGGGAGCGATGGGCAAGCAGCACGCGGGGGCCAAGGCTTGGCTCGGGCCCAGGAAAGGGCGGGGGCAGCACCGGCCAGCGGCGGGTGGCAAACGCCGGCGCTGCTCAAACGCCCGGCATCGACAGGAACTGGCTATCAGAAAGTTTGTTTAAGAACAAAAGCACTTCCCTGCAGCCCTGGCAAATAGGAATACGTATTTTTTTGGCAAGGCCACCACGAGGGAGGGCACCAGCTCGGGGCGAGGGCAGGGTGCTGTTGCCCCGCCGCCCGCTCGCTGAGCTGAGGCACCCTTAGCAGCTGCCACACGTAACAAAAAGTGTCACCAAACACCTGCAGGCAAAACAAACAGGTTTATTTTCTTGCTTTATACAAAGTGTACACATAATGTTTGTCGCTCCATTTATGTTAAAAAAGACAATGAAGATTCACGTTAAACCTACTTACGTAAACGCTGCAAACTACCTGCTGAGCCTTCACTGCCTGGGGCACACACGGGCTGCAGGAAGGTTACCGAGCTGCTTCTATGCAGCACATGCAGTCTGGAAAAAAATATTATTAGTATATTATAATAATAATATAATACATGTTATTGTTATTATTTGGTCAGGCTCTGCCTCCCCCCCCCCACTGACCTGCACGCCAACCAGCTCAAATATTTGATCCATACCAAGCTGTTTG
>VWZZ01006771.1:585829-648895 GCA_013399095.1 Psophia crepitans
CAAAACCCAATACCAAGGTACCTCGGAGCGCTGTTGCAACCTTCCCCGCCCCCGCCCCAACCGCCCTGGCAATGCTGGCTTTCAACAGGGCCAGGATTTCACCCGCTGCACTGAAGGAGAACAGGCTCCCTTGCTTTTTCAGTAGCTGCACTCTCAGTTTACCATTTTATGGCTAGAAAAAAAGTCAGTTTTTTGGTACTGTTTAGGTATTTGCAGGTAAATCCCCTGCAGAAACAGAACTCTGCCCCAAGCAGCCCCTACTGCCCGGTCACCAAGCTGCCACCCCATTCCGCATTCCTACAGCTCAGCCCCACTGCAGCAGGGGCACAGCTGCCGCTGACCAGAAAAGCAGCCGCTCCTCAGGGGAGGGAGAGAGGGATTTAGGCGACTCCGCGGCAGGGGAGACGTCTCACGCTCTGTAGGTACATTCTGCAGCCAGCCCGGTATCACAGAAAGCGTGGCAAAGGGTTTGAAGAGCTGAGCCAGCGCAGGTCCCCGTACCGAGTTCCTGCCCCATACCGGGGCGCCCCCCTGCTGGGGTGGGTCAGGAGCTGGCTGCCAGCAGCAGCCGCAGGCCGGGGCCGTGCAGGTGAACCACGGCGCCGTGTCCCAAGGACGAGTGAACACCAGCACCACACAGGCCCCGTTTTGCTCCAGTTCTGCTGATGCTCCAGGTGCTTTTCGTAACTCCTGTGTGGGATATTGCTGGGATCAGCGTCCCCTGCCAAGCCGGAGGGGACTCTGTAAGCGCACCCACTGGGTAAGGGCCTTTTTGCCCTCCAGGCATGTGGCAGTGTCCGGAGACAGGCAGGCAGCGAGCCGCCATTTCCCCGGCATTATCCCGCACCACAGTCCATGAATGCATCACTTGCTACAGTCCCCAACCGCAACACTAACTCCCCCATGTGCGCACACGCAGGCGAAGTCCGCCACTGTGCCCCGGCCAAGAGACCGAGCCTGGACCCAAATTCCCGCCCCCACAGCCAGCCGCCCTCAGATCCCTTCCCCACGAGCTGGGAACGGAACAGTGAGGCCGCAGCCCAACCCGCAGCCCGTCTGTACACCGGCACCGGCTGCTCTCGCGCGTGACAAAACCCGTGCGGGGCGCGCAGCCCCTGGCAGCTGTGCTTCTGCGCGGTTGCCACCAGCCAACAAGGGCCACTACTGGCAAGGCAAGGGCAGAGCGCAGCCCCGGGCCAGCCCCGCTAACTGGGCAGCCCTTCAGCCCCGGGCCAGCGGCTGGCTCGCCCCGAACACAGCGAGCTTCGCCTCCGGGCGCCGTGGGGACGGTCGCAGGCTGCAGCCTGGCTCTGGCCTCTGCAGCTTGTTTAATCAGCGACTTGCCAACGTCTCCACCTCAGGCCTCAGGATGTCTGGCAGCACCTAGCCTCTGGAACTTGCAAACAGAAGGAATAACAACTGATGTCTTTGCAGAACAATTAAAAGATAAGATGCTTTAATTTCACTGCCTTTAACATAAACATCCATTATTTGACCGTTTACTCAGGAGTAAACAGAATAAAACCAAATGCAACCTGTAAGAATAACAAGTTTCTCCTCTATCTTTAACTCTCGCAATCTCATTTTGTCCACAACCCCTTCGTGGTCATCGTTTAAATAAACCGCGATGATTTATTACACCACAACGTGGCAACACACAGACACGCGTGTCTGAAACGGCCCCAGTGGATGGGAAGCCCAGCAGACCGTACTGCCGTCCTACAGCAGACAGTTTGTTCTAGAGACGTGGAAACAGGTTGTCTTACACTAACAGCTTATTTCTATCACACAAAGTACATTTTTGTACAGGACTTCACACCTTTTAAAAACACAAGTCTTGTATTGAGTGTTCTCCAGTCAATAGTCACTGATGTTGGCACAGAGAAATCGTCAAACAAAACGCCCCGATGTTGCCTGGACTGAGCGAGGGGAGTGTGGCGGGCAAACAGCTCCCGGCTGCTTGCGGTTAGTGGGAAGTCAGATCGGCTGCGGGAGACACAAAGGCGACATTTTAGCGCTCAGGTCTCGGAGCCCTCCTCCTGCGCAGGCCGGGGAGAGGGGAGTCACGGCATCTGCAAACCCAGGACAGAAAGGTGAGCGTTTGTACGTCTCTTTCCGGGACTGGAATTTTAAAATTCACTTCTTCTCTACGATGGTCCTTCCTAGGAGTTCCCTTTGCAACTAGGCGGGTGATGGTTTGGTTTTTGGTTTCTTTTTGCCACGGAGAAAGACTTGAAAGAACAGTTTAGAAAGAGAGATGGCTAGGCATGGTTTTTTTTCTTTTTTTTAATGTACAATCTCAGTTAACAAGTTTTGTTACTTTTAGCTTTTCAAAGTTCAAAAATATAAACTCTCTAAAGTGCATAATTGTACTTACATTTCATATAAACTATCTGAAATTCTAGCAATATACCATGTAAACAGCGGTAACTAAGCATCAGAAAATGCTACAATCTCATCAGTTTAAAAATAAAATGGACTGTTCCCTACATATCATTCATCAAGATCTGACAGGGGCAAAACCCAGCAAAACAGATAATTTATCAGTACACAGTGCAAACAGGCTTTTAAAAATAAGCAGAGAAACCATGCTCCTGGGAAGCCTTGGCCCGCTGGAAAAACGTCTGACCATGCGGAAAGGGTAGAAACCGCCTCTCGTGCCCACACAAAGCTGTCCAGGCCCGGGTCCAGCACTGCGCCCAAGCTTTAGTCCCTCGGGATTTGGCAGGATCCCGAACGCAGACCGGCCTCAGGCACGTGCTCACCATGCAGGGTTTTGCTCTCCGGAACCGGGCCTGAACACCATCAAACTGAGCCAGCGCCGAGGACTTTTTCGTAATCCAACATCCTTTCTCATCCCACACTTCTACTGCCAACAGGCAGTTGGGCTCAGCCGCTGCGTCTAAACCAACCAGGGAGAGCAGACCATGGACTCTGCGAGGAAGAGCCCGTCCGAGCGGGCTGAAGGACGAAGGCACAGCTGTTTTCCGGGGCTGCCCTGTGCTGAGGCAGGGCTTTGCGCTGGTCAGGCTTCCCTTCCGGGCACGCACCTTCAAAAGCAGGTTCTGAGCCCATCCGTCAGCCCAGTTAACACACTCAAAGGATCAGTTTTTGCAGAGGCAGAGCCACACGTCTCTCAAGTGATGGAAACTCGGCGGCTCTGAAAAGCCAAGCCCCAGGGCAGCACACAAGTCCTTCACACTCTTTGGAAATCAAAATTCAGCCTTCACTGATTTTATATCGAAAGGGCAATTCTGCAATCAGTAAAACAAAAACACCCCCCCCCAAGCTGGGAGTCCTCCTAAGTGCTTTCACTAACACACGCCCATCACTGCCTTACCCATCCAGACCAGTAATGGGCACGCGCAAACCCCCTGGGAGAAGGGAGAAGGTCGCCTTCTGAAGTGTTTAAGGGATCCTGAAGAGACCGAAACACCCTCAGCATCAGTTTTGGCAAGAATTAACACAGCACACACAGCAAGTGGAAGGGGGGAAGCCTAAGTACCACAACCCAAATATACCTATTTGTGAGCCCACTTGCCCATGCAGAGAAGGAAGGGAGAGAAGTTGTTCTGGGGGTCCTCTCCTCACCTCCTCCAGCGTGACTTGCACGAGGCCTGGCTACGACGGCGGGCGCTGCATTTGATCCCAGACACGTGGGGCTCCCTGGGGGATCAGCGCACAAGAAAGCATTACAGAAATCTCCCCCTGGGATGTTGGGGTCCAGCCCTGGCTTGGGACTGCAGAACTGTGAGCCTTTCATTCCTTCAAGCAGCATCTCTCTGACACCAGCACCTGACTCAGGTGTCCCAGGACTTTGTTTCCTGGAAATCATAAATGAATTTGAAAAAGCTGAATTGAACAAAACCTGCACCTGAGACATGGGCCCTTTCCATGGGCAGAGCGTGGCTCTACGCTGTCAGTTCCCTGCGGTATCCTCTGCACTGCTGTACCACTGATACGCACCGAGAAGACAAGACCATCCTCTGTGGCCACCATCACGGCGTCACTGCTGCAGCCCACACAGTCTGATTGACTGTGTACGTAAAAGCAGAAAACTGCGGCTAGGGAGGATGTATGACACCCACACAGACCGTTCAGCTTGGACTCTTACGTCTGCAGGGGATGATGAAGCACATGTACTAATGTGGTGGGCCTTCCACATATCTTCGACACTTGGCACCAGACATTTAACCGATCACCTACCAAAATCCCAAGGGATTCTGACTTAAAGCTTTTGAAAACTCTTTTTCTCCCAGTTGCCCAAACACGGTCATAATGTTACAGTGTCACCTTCCAAGCGGAACAAGCTGGCCAGAGCCTTGCTGCACGGTTCATTTTCTTTGCTATCCCAAACAAGTTCAAGTACTTTCTTCTACTTCAGTTGAATGGGCCATCCAAAAAGTGGGAAGAAAACCCAACTCAAGCCTAGGCAGAACTGTAACTCACACCAGCTCTGGCTGATGACTGGGAGATTCTCACAGCCTTTATCTAGAGCAACAGACGATGCTGGACTCCAAACAGGTCCAAAGTCTGAGCGAATCTACTGTAGCTACAGGAGAACAGTCTCGGTGCTATCTGACCCGTGCCTTCACACGGTGGGGTCAGGCAGGGCACTTGTCTGTCAAGCTGAAGTAGAAGCTATTTGATGATTTAATCACTACTCATCCTACTTCGTCTCTTGCTATGATATCCTGGGAAAAAAAAAAAGAATAGCATGGCTGGCTTTGATATTCTAAATATTACAGGATTGGTAAGCAAATCAAAACAGAAGGATCCCTTCAGTGAAGTCGCTGAGCGCGGCGTCATGTCTCCTACACTGGCAAACTCCATTTTGGGCATCAGGTCTGGAGAAAGAGTGGGCAACAGCAAGCGTAGAGAGTGATGGAAAGCCACCTTTCCTCCCCCTCCCGCCTCTGGGAATGCCCCTTCAGTTCCCAGGGAGCTCCTCAGCTCTCCCCAGCCAGGCTCCCGCTGCATCCACGTCATGCATTTGTCCATTTGGTGCTCTCTTCTCTTTGTTTACTGGCAAAAACAATCTCCTCCTTTACATGATCTTGGAGCTAATATCTCTTTTACTGATCAGGACCTCCAGCAGCCTCAGCTTGGCCTTAACCTGCTTGTATTCATTGTATTCTTCAGCCATAGGAGTGCGGTCTTCTTTCTGCACGTTCCTAGTGGGAGTGAAAGCAGATCATGAGGATTTCTGTAACAAGACATCTTCCCTCAGCAGCCTCCCTCTGTCCCCCTACATGACCTACAAAGCAGCACCTCTCCTCCATTCCACATCGAGGAACAAAACCAAAACTTTAATCCTTTGAGAGAAAAAAAAAAGAAGAAAAAAGAAGAGAGAAGCAAACATGCTGCTCCAACAAAGTGTGGGACGCTTGCACACTGAGGGAACACAATCCCATGGTTCCAAATGTGAAACCTTATTTGAAGCACGCCCTACTTCTCTGGAATTGCCAGCCTCTACACAACAGTTGAAAAACATCTGAATGTCAGCCTGCCAGCACGGCAAAATAAAGTACAGCTTCTCCTGGCTTGGTACCACATCACTTACATGAACAGGCACCTTTGAGGGAAGGAAGATGACATCTGATCAGATTTTTCTTAGCTTACATGAAACTTCTAAGCTTTCAGTGATTTTACAAGAATCTCTAAGGATGGCAGCTGATGGCAGCAAACTAACAAGACAATTTAAGAGTATAAATATATTAGAACACTCAATCAGCTTGTTAATGAGGGACATTTTCAGAAACAATAAACCCAGCTACACTAATGCAGAAATACTTGTTAAACTAGTGTCTGAATACCTCACAAGCAAGCAAGAATAGGACAGAAATCTAAACATACATCACCAGGAAAAAAACCTGATTATTCTATCGCCGAGAAAGGCTTCCATCATTCCTGCCAGCTGCGCTACAGGCAGCTGGATTTTGTACTTTTGCTTCCCACTGCTTGTCCTAAGATGAAGTTTTCAAAGAGGCTGTCATCCCCGAGTCCTTTGGAGACACGGGGGGCAGGGGCAGTAATTAATTTTAATGGGCAACTGTAATTCATGTGGGTAACACACTGATGATGACGAATAAATGCGTAATAGCGAATTCAGGTAACTTTCCATATTTGCAGGTCTTTGTAGATGCCAAACAGATGAAAAGCAGCTGAAGGACAGAGACAGCTGAGAAATTATTACCTTCCATTTTGTCGGAAAAAATTATCTTCAAAATCTCTCAATTTTTTTCTGATTCGCTTTTTCTCTTCCCTGACTTCTTGGAGCTGCTCTAAGAGCTCAGGGCTGTTGGGTTTAAATATAAACAAGATTATACATATGGACAGAATTACAACAGGAAGCATACAGTAAATCCACAAATGTATGGTTGTACGTATGCCAAGCAATGAAGCTGCTCCTGCAAGCAGCTCTGGCAACCTGATGGTACGTCCAACAAAAAGCTCTCTGAATTTAGTCCAGCAGAACGATTGTACGCTGATGCTGAAGCCTCTAAGGAGGTCGAGTGTGCATTTCACGGTTCACTGCTAACCTCTGTGAAACTGGTTTGCTGAAGATGGGTCTGGGTTTGGTGACTTTTATAGGATCAAGATTCAACAGTCACAACTTAATGCTACAACCTACGTCTGTTTGCATCACACCGAGGTGCTTGAAACTAGCAAAGCTAGTTCAACTTGACCTCTCCAAAACATGAAACACCTTGTAGAGCACATGATAAAGGCTTGCCACTGGTCAAGCAGAGCTACTCTTTAGTGCTAGAACCTAAAGATGCAGAAGGCAAATATCAGTATTGGGACAAGGTAGTTTCTTCCCAAACCCTTTCCTATGAGGGTCCATTGCATTGAAAAGTAAAGTGCAAAAATTTCTGACTCAGATCATAAATGGAAAAAAAAATGTAGACACTTTTCTGAAAAATAAAATGCTATCTCAGCAAGAAATAACTTTCTGAAGTTGCCTGTGAATTCAACATACATGGATGCTTCATGGAGATTTGAAAGCCCCATATCCTGATTGCTTCGAGATGGCATCTTGTCATCCACTGGGGAAACAAAGCCGTCAGCGTCATCTTCTAGTTGATCCAAGAAGCTGCGCACGTTGAAATCTGTTTTCACGGTAATTGTGAAATCTGGCTTCACGTTGCTGTCCTCCTCGGACCCCTCCTCTTCCTCCTACAGAGAGGGACAGAGCACCCCCGGAACAGAATAGGTTACTGCTTCCCTTCTCAGAAACAGGTACCTCTTTTCACCACATGCACTGGGGAACAGACACAAAAAGTGGATAGGCAGAGCAAGCACTTTAATTGCTAAGCGCTACAGGACACCAAAAGACCACCAGTAAGACACCCTGTACCCAAAACACATCAGAAAAACTGCGACCACCAACTCAGATTGGTTAATGAGACACAGGGCAACAAAACTGAGTGCAAAAGTACCTGGGGTTCTCAGCAACACGTTGCTTTAATTTATGTATTCTGATGTAAATAGCAACGTTTACAGGCATTAGGTGCGCTGCGTACCTGGCACGCACAGATTGCTAGGTTAAAACGTGAAGCATTTTCTCAAGAGATGCAGCTCAACAGCTCGCTCTAATGGCTGAATTCAAGACCTCAAATGCTCATACAGTGAGCTCAGATCAGCCTTTCAATGGCTCAAACACAGGATAGGATTGACTGTAAAAGGACTGCTGCTGCTAACGTGTTCCCGACATCAGCTCTGTACCATTTAGCTGGAATACACTAAAAATTGGAGTGGAAACGCTCTGCCAAGTGCAGTTTCCCCAAAATACACTGAAGGATTGGTTGCGTTCCAATATTTTGGTGAAGTTTACAGGCACGAGATTTGGAAGTCTCTGCTTGACTGGGTACTTGCTAATTCATAGCGTTCTCAAATGTAGGGCTTGTCCTGCGACACTGTCCAGAAATCATTTGGTTTTTCAGGGAACAGGGCCCAATCTTCTCTTACTTACAGAGACATTTCTAGAAGACAGTTTTCAACCTTAATGTAAGGAATGAGGCATGAGCATTAGAGGAAGGTAATAAATGCAAGCATGGATATAAGTCTGCTAAATATTTATGTATGTATATATATTTATTTTACAACCATGGAACTCTAGCCAGGACGGATCTAAGCACATGCCTATCTTTAAAAGCTTGGGAGGGCTAGTATCACTACAGTCTTCAAATGTACGCAAAAACATAGTGTTGCACTGGGACCAAAAGAAGCCATTTTCTTTACTTTTTTTCATGTGATTCCTTACGAATAGTTCAATTATTCTTAAGAGATTGCTCCTACATTTCAAGCACACGGGGAGAAAATAACACTAGGACCTGGCATAGTCCCATCAAATCCTCAAAGTCAATGATTTATAAATGCATACTTTACATGAAAATCAGAGTTTGCCAAGAGTTTTCTTTTTGTGTTAAAGCTCTAGGCCATGAAAATGCAATGCAAAGCCACAGGCTGAGAATTACAACCAAGACGGAGGTTTGAGGCTGAAAAAAGTATTAGCTGGAGAGAAGTTTTGAATAGTAGTAGTAGTAGTAATAATAATAATAATAAAAGATACAGAGAAGTTTGAAAACATCTCAGGAAAATCTGCAGGGAACTTGTGAAAGTTAAAACAGTATTTAGCATACGATTAGGTAAGACCATTTCTCCAGACGTACACTATACAGCTCAAACAGAAGGCAGAAACCAGCAGTCACAGCACTGCCCTTAGACCCTGCAAACAACTCCAGGCTGGGCTGGGGAAGGGAGACCACCACTCTCTGCCACTTGCCAGTCCCCAGGCACGCTTTCCTGCCCTGCTGGGTAAGGAAAGGCAAGCAGGACTGAAGCAGGAGAATGCCGATCCTGCTGCGGAATGGAGGAGGATTTGCTAAGTCAATCTAAGCAGTAAAAATGGTACGCTTTATTTTAGGGGAATCCCTCTGGCACCAAAGGAGGAGCTCCCGTGCTCTTTCCTGGGAGAGCAAGTTGCTTCTGAATTCCCCTTCTGAAGAGAAAGGGAAAGGACAATTTTCACAAGGACAGATGCAAGGTGTAAGTTGAACCTGCAAATCTGCGAGCAGCCTCTTCCCTGCAGACACCCAGGAGCCTGTCTTGCTCGCCTCGCTCTGGGGCAATAGCGCGCTGCCCAGCCAGCTGGGATAACTCTGGCCCAGAGCTCAGGAGCGAGCCTCCTGCCAATGGAAGCCCATGGGAGGAAAAGAAAGTGTAGAAATTTCACTTGTTTAGAGCTTGGTGCCAAAACGCTTCATCTGGCTGTCACAAGACCTCTTAAAACATTTTGCTGTTTAAAACAGAGTGAATTAAAAGGATTCTTAGCAAGAAATCGAATGGAAATGGCCACCTAAGGCCTTCGCTCTAAACAAGCGTCACATGGGAATCTTATTTTAAACCTACACTGGCATTTACACCTCAAATCAGAATGATCTTAATTGACTAAATCCATTTGGCTTGCACCTGCTTGGATCTTTAGGCAATCATGAGGCATTTGGATTTTCCAGAATGACAAATATAAAGTCTCCAGAGTATCCCATCAGCAGCACTCCAAGCAAGTAAAGCTCCCGATGATTTTTTCCAACACAGACAATATTCATGATATTGTACCCAAATGTTTGGTAAGACTTCACCTCAAATGACCTTTCCAACTTTTACCCAACTCTCCCAAATGCATAAAAAACCCTCCAAAACCAAAAAACCTGACAGTGTCAAGTGGTGCGTCAAGACAGCTGGTGCTCTGCCCACAGTGAGCTGACGCAGGGGGTAAGTTTTGGGGCCTTTTGGCAATTTCTTCTCTTTGTTCCGAGGGTAGCTCAGTGCAACGCTGCCACAGCAGCTTCACAGGGCCCCACTGAAGTGTTAATAGGCATGAAACTGTTAACAGGCTTAAGGCTGTCACCCTGATCTTCAGTCAGACGTCTCTCAAGATTTGTACTCCCCGTGGGACACGGCTGAGCTGGTGTGATGCTGCCGCTGCGCAGCACCTGCCATGCTGGTCATCAGAAATCACCAGAACTGACAGCTGTAAGCTTTGACTCTGGGTGCAAGCGCAGGTGAGAAAATAGAGGACACGCTAAAAGAAAAGAACAAAGCCAAAAATACCCGCCCCCCTGGCTGCAGATTTGATCCACCAGTTGTCTAGAAAATACTGAGAGCTCAGTGATGATTAACCGGCCTCCAAACAGCAGATGAACAGCTTTGGTCTGCAATCTGGTTTAAATGAGTATGTACCTTGAAGAGTCCATAATAAAATAATGATATGTAATTGCCTAATAATCAAATGGACACCCAGGTCTGCAGTAGTTACATGATCAGCCAAACTCTGGGTGGACAATGGATAAGCGACCCAAGTGTGCCAAAGCGCTTTCCCCCCCCATTACACTGTAAGGGTAACGAAAGCAAGCCAGGGCCCAGCTCCACGCTGCTTGTCCTGGTCAACCGCTGGACTTCCCTTCTTCTCCGGGGAAGAAGGCCCAATATCGTAGCAGTCTTCACCACCAAGAATTCCTACCCCACGCCAGCATGAGAAAGAAACACAACAATCCTGTCATCCAAATCTGACCAAGCGTTAACTAGCAGAATCAAGTTGTTCTTAACTTCCATCCTCACGTGACTTGGTTAGAAATACCATTCAGAAGGCGGTGACAAAGAGCCCTCGATTAAATAAGCACGTGAACAGGAGTAGGTATGGATCCCACAAGTGCCCCGGCTGGCTCCATGTGCGAGTGTTAGTTTTGTGAGAGCTCATTCCTGCCACAGTGCTGTGTGCAAGCCACAGAGCTTTGGAGTGAGAGAAAACTACCCCAAAACAAGTTAGTGTCATTAAAAAGAAAGGAGGAAAGCAAGACAAAAAGCAACGTACAAAGGCAATCGTGATTTTTTTTTTTTTAAAGCAAAATAAAATATATCATGTGCAGGTGAAGGGGAAAGGAGAAGGATGGGAACGAATGCAAAGCCAAGGAAATACTGTAGTCTTATCTATAACAAGGGAAGAATTTGATCAGAACTGGCGAGACTTAAAGCAGCTACTGATTTTTCAGGAGGACACTGCAAAAAAATCAACACTGATGGAAAAAAATATCAATCAATCATTCTCTCTCATTGGTAAAAGGGGAAAATTGATGCAAACTGAGCAATTAGTTAGCAGCTGGAGGTCTTCACCTTTATCTCCTTGAAGAAGGAAGCTGTTTCGCCCTCGATAATTGGCTGCAGCAAAGGGCTTCTCCGCTTGCTGGAGGGGGAACCCTGTGATAGGTGTTAACAAGTACGTTACATTATGAACCCCTTTCTCCTCCACCACCTGCTCTCAGCTCATTCTCACCCACACATTCACTCTCAGCTCATCGCTGGACCATCAGGAGAGAGCTATTTCTTGAAGAAGAAAAACATGCCCGGCACACCCCCTGAACCTTGAGCTGTTTTCTCTCAGGATGTTGCTTAGCAAGGAACATCACCGCCAAACGCTTTTAAGAAAAAAACCTTGGATGCTGGAATACCAGCTGGGCAGGAACTACAAAGTAAAAGCTGCAGGAAATAATCTCAAGGCCCAGACACACACCCCCCCACTATTTGGTTGGCTCTGCAGAGCTACAGCGTAAGCCCAGCCAGACTCTCCAGGCTTGCTTTCCAGGAGCCTGATTTCCCCCTGAAACGCCTAACAATGTAAAGATGAATTTCTGAAGGCATCCTGCCTCTGCACGAGCCTCTCACTGATGTCACTAGAGAGGCTGGGGAAAGCCAGTCTTGTCTCTCCTCTGCTAGACACTGCGCAAACTCAGTTGTGTCTAAACAGTACCCGAGTGCTCTTTTGAGAGCTTTCCATTAAGCTGCCCATGCGCAGCTACATGGTTTCTTCCTCCCGATTGCCAGCAGTGTCTTCACAGCACCCATTTTAGGGAGTACTTTGCATATTGAAGGAAGAATAGCTTTTTGTTTTAAATGCAGGACCACCTCCCACTATTTGCAGAAAAATCCCCCACTTGTCAGTGCGACTGCACTGAGTAACGCTGTGCCAGTCCATTCACTTCGCTGATGATTTACAAAAAGCGGCCAGGATACGAGTGCTGCTTGGGAACAGCAAAAATAGTAAGGGATCATACATGACAGACAGAGTAAATAGGAACCATCATAAAACAATTCTCTTTCCACAGACAGGCTAAAAGTATTCTGTGTGTATTTTTTAGATCAAATAATTTTTAAAAAGCAGCCTACACAAGTTGTCTAAAATTAGACATAGTGCATTTGCTCCCTCGAGGGGTGCAGGGGATTCCTTGCTGGTGGATGTGCTTCCTTGCCAAAGCACGACCTTGACTGAGGGAATGTCTACTGTTTGCAGGACCTCTTTCAGACACACGGAGTGTTAGGGGACTGTTGGCCCTTTCTGTCAGCCAAGGAGTCTGGTATCTCCTGTGGGACGCACACAAGTCTGTTCCTGACATGCAATCCTGTGTAACCAAGCAGCATGGAAGACCTACATGTGGACCACGAGGATCACCAGTCCAGTGGATTGGTAAGGAAAGGGAAGTGAGGCTGTAGCTAAACACAAGATGATGAAATAACAGCAGCAGCCCAATGGAAAGAGGAGAAACAACACAAGGTGACATGTGCCCCATGGCTCACGCGTGGGCACTAGAGTCCCTTGAACAGCTTTGCCTGACTTCAGTATATGGTGTGTCACTGATTCACTCATTTGCTTGGTCTGTGAGAAATAAGGGAGGTTGGGACTTGGCCTTACTGATTGTGTTGTATGCAGATGTGTGGTGATTCCTGTTTCCTCAGCTTGAAACCAAAGAAACAGCACCCAAACAAATACTCTACTCACAATGATAGGGATGGTGTTAGCTCTGGAGAGGATCTGCTTGACCAGGCGATACCTGTCATACAACGGCTTCATAACCTGTCGTTCATTTTTGGTAACCTGCAAAGGAAAAAGAAGCGAGATCCATGAAGGCTGCAGCAGATACTCCGCTTGACAATGCATATGCCTGTGACTGCTGTTAGTCAGAGGAGTCTTGAAGGGAATTTTGTGAAGATGTCAGGTCAGCAGCATCAGCTCTGGAACCAGTAATGCAAGCGCTCACATACATCATTGCGCCTCCTGTCCTAGGTGCCAGATGAAGCAGCACCCAAGCTGTGGGCTGTCTTGTAATGTGGCTGTGTGAGACAGGGGCTTTAAACGACCAACTGAGGTGTCGTATGTCCACAGCACAAAACAACCTGTAGAGGCTGCAGTCTGTGCTTGTAATCTCCTCTGCCATTGTAAGGCACCACGAGGTTTCCCATCGTCATTCTTGTCGCTGGGACCTCAGGGGCAGTGTTTACAACCCAGGAAAGGAGAAAGGAGCTGCAATGACTGGATACTGCAATGAAAGCAGACCTTCTCTGCTAACCTAACCCAACCAGGCTAGGTTAAATGTCAGATTTCACAAAAGCTGACTTACCTATTCCTCCTAATTTCCTGTTCAAGCTACTAGTTCACCTTTTTAATCCCCTAGCCTTCCCCTTCAGCCCTCCTCTGAGCAGCTTTGCTGGGGAGAAGTTACCACAGAGCTGAGAAGGGATGAAGGTGCCAGGGCTGTGTGCTCTACAGAATAGTAGACTAGCAGTCTCTACACAGTAGTGCTGTGATGCCCACCCCAAGACTTCCTTACATTGCTCTGTTCCTAACTCCACTCCTAGCCACACGTCATGCTCCCGCCTCAGTTTGAGTGTTGCAAACTGTGAGTGTTCATTTCTGTTTTTCTTTCAGATCCAAGCTAAGCTGAAAATCTCAGTAGTACTGACAGTGCAGGAGAAGGGAAGACCTAGCAGACAGCAGCTAGCATGGGAAAGCAAAGGTCTGTCCAACTAACTACTAGTTGTGAGGAAGCTGGATTTCTTCATTTCTTCAATGTTTTGTTACAGCAGGGTTAGAAAACAAACAAAATACTCATCAGAACCAACCAGATCATAACTTTTCTTTGTATTCAGCACTGCCTGACCCACATCCTATGACTGTCATTAGATCTTTTGTCTAACTTTAGATTACGTAACTCTTATGAGGGGAAGCTTTAACTGATTCTGATGTCATGCCTATCATCTTCCTCAAGGCTTTTTACTGCTGCTAATCAACAGAGCATCTGAACAGCTGCCATATAAAAACCAACATCAACCGCATAACCTCTCACGAGCTTTGTACAGTCTCCCTTCTACAACAGAAATAGGAGGAAAAGGGAATGCAGCTTGAGACAGGGAGGAAATTTTAAAATTAACTGTCTTATATTTTGTCCCCAGTTGACTTTCAGTGGAGGAAGCTTTCTAAAGCAGGAGAGGGTGCTGCTTTGCAAATGGCAGAAGACCTGTAAGTATTGCCAGGAGTGGGACTGGCAGGGACGAACTCTACGACTCTGGAAGTAGCATCTTCCTCTTGATAAACAAGCCAACTTCCTATGTGAGGGGCAGATAAATAGGGAGGAAGAAGGAGGAGAACCTTTTTATTCCTTTCTGGGTTCAATGCAAACATCCCCAAACCTGATAACAGGCAGTCCAAGCTCTAGGGCCTGCATGTCCCACACCTCCGAAGCACAGTCAGGCTCAAAGAGCCTCGAGCTGGCTGTTCGTTGAGTAAGCAGCTCGCATGGACTACAGGGATGTGAGCAGCATCACACAATTCACTCAGCCCTCTCTGTATTGAGTTTTGTGTTGATGTGTCTGCCTTCAATTGCAATGGCTAGCAAGTTGCTTCCAACTCTGGATGTTTCTCTGCAATCAATCAAGCACACAACTGGAGAAACTGGGTAGCTAATATAATATCATGCAATACAATATAGTATAACACAACACATTATTCCTAGCTCTACTAGGTTAGCAGTTAGTAGAACAGGAGGCACAGCACTACTCTTGGCTCAGACAGTCTTTGTAACTTTAAAAAACTCACAACACCACCTTCGTCCGCCACCCGCCCCCTCCCCAAAAAAAAAACCCACCAACTCACCCTTAGGCTGAGAACCAAACCTTCAATAACATAATTTCAAAGTCAATAAATAGCATTGTTCTGCACAGAAAAATTAACATAAGCCTTGCAATGGGCAAAAAATCCTTAGGTATGTTGGAGAACGGAAAAAATAAACGACACGCTTCAGTGTCTGAATACGAGTATGGAGGAAGAACACGGAGAATTAATTTAGGTGTTGGAAGTTAAGGGTATGGGGCCCAAGTCAGCCCTGCAGACTTACACCAGCACACTTAACAGAAAGCAGATTCTGAAAAAAAAATGTTTAGCACATGGACAAACTGTCTCACTGTCTCACTAGGTAAACGTAAGTAATCCCAGAAAAACCTCAAAAGGCAAAAAGAGACTGTTGGAATAATGGAGCCTTTGACACAACTCTGGGGCAGACTCCACACGGCAAAAGAGCAGCTGAGGAACAGACCATTGCTTCCATTGTTAGCAGCTTGAGAATTTCTGCAGAGATGGACTTTTTGGCTTAACTGAAACAGTTCAGTTCCACCTTTGCAGGTTCATCTATCACTGGTGTAGAAAGACTCAGTTGCACAATAAATCTGAGCTCCATTGTTTTTCTTGTTTAGTTAAATATCTTTAAGGAAAAAAAATACTTGGCTGAACTATCCCCATTCTCCTCAAGCTCTCAGTACTTTTCCACTGCTGCAGTGCCAGGAGCTAGGAACAGCAAAAGCTGATCAGCTGCACTCTTCCTTGCCATGCAGTTCAGTGTTGCTAGGTATAGACTGCTTACTTAAACAAACAAATTAAAAACCAGTTGTATAAATAAAGCATCAGAAATGGGGGGCGGGGGGGAGGTATGCTGACTGGCTAGGCTCTGGGCTTGTTCTCTTTTTAAAGAGATTTAAGTGAGTTCACGTCAACGAGATGCCACCTGTTGATTTATTTCACTGTAAAAGCAGCAAAAGCTGACTCGGTCTCATGGAGAAGACAGGGAAGGTTAAGTGGATTCCCTTGTGCTGGCCTTTTGCTATTTTAGACAAGAACAGAACTTCATGTCCTCCCGTACAACTACGCTGTTTTCAGTTGCTGTTCTATGTGACTGGACAATATTAGCAATTCGTGAAGGCATTAAATAAATTAGCGAGACTTTTTTGAAGCAACGGACAAAGGAGGAAATAATTCAGGAGCAAAAGGAAGGAAGAGATCAGGAATCCCATGCAGCAGCAGAATGACAGATTTGTCAGCTGCACTAATCAATTACTCCTTATAAGCAGTAATTTGCTGCTCCCAAGCCACTGCTCAAGGGATTAGCACCACTCTGAAATTAAGTTACTTTACCTATACAGCTGGTAGCAAAGATTATAATGTCATCAGTGAAAGAGGAGGAGGGATTCATACAAAGCCAGCGTGGTGGCCTGGAAGCCGCTGTGTTTCTGCCACAGCAGGGATCAACAGGACACAATACTTAATTCTCTGTCTTCACAAATAATTTTCCTTTGTTAAGATTAAATGTGCAAGAAACCTCATGCCCTTTGCTTCCACTGGCACATGGAAAAAACTGTCCACTTCTCAGAGGAAGAATGAAATCTCCTCTCAACTTATGCTGTGATGCTCAGGAGACAAAGTTTCACAAATCTTTTGGCACAACACAGTTGTGCAAATAGCAAGGTGCAGGTGCCTGCCTGCAAACAGCAAGGTGCTGGGAGAAACCCGCTGTCGCTCCTCTAAGAAGGAGCAACGTGCGCACACCTGTCTCCTCAGCTAGCCCTTAACACCAACAAACTGCACGGGGGCCCACACACAGCTATTCCCACACAGACTGTCCCCAGCAAAGCCGGTGAGTCTGCTGGGCCACACACCGGATGTCTGTGGATCCTGGCGAGCGCGATGCCAAAATAACGCACATCAGCCCGTAGGCTTGGTGCTGCAGTGCCTGCCAGTCCCACCGCTGCGTAGAGGTGTACTTCGCTGAGAACAGACTCCTCAGCCGCAGCAGTAACGAAGGATCAGGGAGGTGGATTAGAGGATGCACGTGTGGTTTGAACAGCAAGAAGTTCTAGTGACTGTGTCATCAAAGGAGCATTAGGGGAATCATTTACCACAGACAAAAGACATATAAAGATGTACGTTGAAAAAAGTGCTGCTGTACATACCGGTCTGCCATGAATGCTTTCGTAATAGAGCAAAGCTTTTTGAAGAGCCACTTTTTCAGCCGCTATCTGATCTCTTGTCATGTCCTATGAAAAGTGGCACAGAGAGAGAGGAGGAAGGAAAAAAAGTCAGATTCCTGGACTGAAACAATACTGATTTGTGGCCTAACCAAAGTCATGCCATTTTGTCATTAACGTTTTGAAGACTCATCTCTGCCTTCTAGTCCTCTTTTCCCAGCTGTATTGCCTAAGAGACTGTTAACATGAGCGGCACCCTATGTACAATGCGGGTGGAATAAAACTGTAAGAACTTTGCATATGAAGGTATTTTATGTACATAAGGGGGATTTATTGATTATCAGCGTTCTTTGAAAAACCAATGGTATGCAACTTTTAACGACGGTGGCCTTTCTTCAGTTAAGATCCAAAGTGCAAATTCTACAACAAAACACATGTTCTTTCTTTTTCTCCAAATATGAGATGAGCTCCAGTACCTCTTGCAAAGCTTGCCATCTTTGCTTTGACTGCCACAAACGCACTCTACCAAGAAATGAAGTGCAGTCAGACCGTCTCCTTCTGCCAGTTCTGCTATGCAGTGAAAAGCTCTGGCAGACAGGCTGAGGGGACCAAGCCAAAAAAAAAAATATGGGCAGGCAGTTGGAGAAGACTTCCCTCACTAAGCTTGCCAGAGTTCCACCACTGAACTTGCCCAACACTGAGCCTTCTCTCCTATCACAGCACCAAATACTATCACAAGCCTTCTTTAAACAGCCAGGCTCTGGATTCTTGCTACCATCAGAAAACAGCCAAACACACATCGTGTGTATTTTCTTGTTCTGCAGATCCAGTAAACAAAGATAACGCTGTCTGTCCCTCTCTTACAAAGCACTGCACAATTTACACGTCAGCAGACTCAAGGACTTCACTTACAAGGCTGCTCAGGAACTAGCAATATCAGACACAAAGACCTCCCTGCTGATAACCCTCAGATTACAGCAGCTAACAGAGATCAATGTGAAACTCTGAAGAGCCGCGATAAAATGCACTGAGAGAAGAGCATTCAGCTTTGGAGCAAACCAGAAGAAAACGGATGACCCAGTCTCCACCATCACTGGAAGACTCACAATTCGCCAAAAGCCTTTGGACATAACAACAGAAATAGCCAAATACAGGGCAATAATTCAGAAACGTTACTTGAAATATACAAGGATCAGAAAAAGAACACACAATGACAGTCAATAGAAACCGAGCTCGGTAAAAAAAGTAATCAGGTACAAAAGGCCTGAAAGGAAATAAACTAAAGCAAGTGAGCCAGGAGTAAAGGTTGTAGACTTTGTGACAAAACGTAGAAGACGTAGAAACTGCTTTCAAAAATGACTGTGCAGTCACGAGTTACCTACTTGTACTTAAAGGCCTAAATCTCATCTGTCTACATTGTACCTTAATATCTTCAGGTCGGCTTGTCTCCGTTCGTTTTTCTTGAAGCTTCTTCTGGATAGAATCAAGGGTTGCCTCCACGGCAGGCTTGGCAGATTTATCTGACAGGTCTTGCTTCTTGTCATCGTCCTTTTCGAGCTGAGAGCCGAAACTTTTGGGGAGTGTGTTGCTCCGTTGACGCACAACAGGGCCAAGGTCTTCCTCTGATATCTTCAGTTTTGACTCTAAACAGGGACATTTGGGGGAAGATGAGTAAATTTTCTTTTCTGAGATGTGAATCTTTTCTAGGATTGCTGCCTAAGATCAAATTTAAATCAGGCAGCGTCCAGCTGCTCCCTGAAGGTGCACCAGTGGTGGCCGCTCACCTTTAAGTTGCTTTCGGAATTTGGCCAAGTCATTTGTCCATTTGAGCACTTCAGGGTTGGCTGCTTTGTCGCTGTGGGAAGGCTGAGAGGAAAGAACAGTTATGCTGAATCTGCGTTAAATCAACAGGAGAGACCCGCTGAAACAAGTGTGTGTCACAAAAAGAGGTAAAACAGAATTTGGACCCAGCAAAGGGCATTGGCACTGGCTTCTGACTGGCACTTGCATACCTCTGACCAGGTCATTGCAGACCTTGCTTTCACTGCTCCAGTCCGTCACAACGCTGTCTCTTTGGGGCATCACGAGAAATTTAATTTTTTTTTTTTTTAGGAAACACAAACTTTTGATGGCAAACATTCAGTTGTAGGAGTGGCACAGAGGGCCAGATGCATTGTTTTCTAACAAGAGGGCACCTCCGAACTAGAGGAAGCCTAGCACAAACAGTCTGACAAGTGTTACGATGCATGCATCCACACCAAAGGCTGCCTCACATCCAAAGACCCTGAAATAACCCAAATGTTAGGCTACCACAAGTTCTGAGCATTTCTTCCAGCCTTTACTGCAGGCAAGATCCTTTCACTACAATCCTTTGTGGTTTAGATCACCGACAAAGACGCACACATGCAAAGCTTTAGTTCCTTAAAAAGCTTTCTGTGCATCGGAAGGGCATGTCAGGAATAATTAGAGTACAGTACACCGCTACTGCTCAGTAGCACTTGACAGTGGTTCCTTGCTCAGGGGTAAAGGCGGCTGCTCTCTCTCCTCTGCAATGCACTGGTGTCCTGGGATTACCACCATGCAAATGAGATGTGCAGCTGTACTTCCCATAAGCTGAACTTGAACAAATAAACAAACAGCAGTTTAACACAGCTATTCCTACACACGCTACGCTGCTGTTTTGGCACAGTGTGCTTAAGCAGTGATCAAAATCCTATGAGTTTATTAGCCTGCCTCTCGTTCTGCACTCACAGTACATAATACCTGGAAAGGTAATTTGCTCGGTATGGATGCACATTATCTTTTTTTGGGGCAGCAGCTTTTTTCTTTTCTCCTTTTTTTTTCCTTATACAAGCTTTCAAGCCATGTGTATGTTTGACAGACTTCCCTGATCTGATGTCCCTTCCCTTTGTCGCTAATGCATACCTCTCCATACAAATGCTTAACTCCTAGAGACTCACTCTGTATTTCCTTTCCTCTTCGAATTTATCCTCAAATCTCCTGATCTTTTTCTTCAGGCCCTGAATCCTCCGGGTGAGTTGTGCAGGGGTAAGGTCCTCTCTGTCATCTTCATAAGATCCCAAAGATGAACTTCGCCTCCTGCCAAGAGCAGAGATTGCAGGAAGAGCTTATCCAAACAGCCACAGTATATCTTCATGCAGAGGCGGCCACTTAAACTTTGTGTAAATAAAGGCAAATCGCACAAAAGTGAAAAAGCTATGCTGCTACTCTGTAATGACAGATAGAAAGATGCTGTAACAGCTTCTTTCAGCAACAGCAGCTCCCTAGATATTAATTCACAAATGCAGAAACAATTAGTTACCAAGAACTTTTCCAAAACCACCCATTTCCCATCAGTTGAACAGAAACCCAGCACAGCATAGTAATTGGGCATACGCAGTCCAAAGAGATGCTGCTTGACGCAACTGTGCAAACCCTTTACAGCTGGGTATGACAGTCAGCACAGGCAAAGCACAACCCACCTCATGAAGGAATGAGAATTGGGAGGGGAAGGAGGCACTTCTGTGTCATCCAGGTACTGTTGGCTCTGTCCATAGGCATAGAAGCGAGGGGACAGCATAGGATCGCTGTCCTCATCCAGAAGCTGGCGAATTAAGCGACCGGCCTGCGGGGAAAGGCGAGCCTCATCTGAGTCTAAGCCGTCTCGCTGCCATGAGGAAAGAGCAGGGATGGGCTCTGGGAACAGTAAGACAAAGGCTGGTTTTATCGCTTTGGTTTTACATGTACGACAGACTCCAGGCAACTTTTCTAATGAACCCCAACTTGTTTGTCCTGGACCGTGATTCCTTGTTGTCAGGCATTCCCGGGGTCATTACTCCCACTTGCCTGGTGTGCAAAGCAATGCAAAGCTTGCCTGGCCACAGCGGGCACTCTACATAAATGTAAACAGACTCCGAGGTGCAACAGAAAACTGCACCCAGAAGTTGGTCGGTAATTACCATGGACTGACACAAAATGAGGCTATCACCAGACACCACCTTTGAGGAAAAAGTTATGCTAGACAAGAGAGAATTATTGGCACTTGGCAGTAAAAAGGAGGCAACTGGATTACAGAAGGATGTTTTTTGCAGTTTCACGATGTACAAATGCTGTAAATGAAAAGTGTATTAATTGTCCTCCCATAGCCTTTGGCACTCCAGTATGACCCTGCCACCCGCTACTGGAAATTCAAAGACTCGGAGCAAGCATAGGTTTTCCTAGTCTGCAAGGAAAAGGCATCTCACATTACTACCCGTTCCACAGGGCACCTAGCCTGTAAATTAACAATGATGGTAATATAGTCCGAGTTTCCCCTTTTTCTCTTCCACGTGCAATCCTGCTGCTTAACAGCATGGTAGAAAAGTGAGGAAATCTTCAATCCCCTGGACGATCTAACCAAATGGGAGTAAAAGCAACGCTCCACAGGGAGATGGCGGAGTGGGAGAGAAAGGGAAACCCAACTTAGCATTGCTGATTAGCATAGCGGAGCCCATGGAAAGCAATCACCTCAACCTTGTGATCGTTCCCTCCAGATGCCATAAGGAGTCTAACGTTTTGTGTTCAGATAGTTTACTAAGCTGATTTGCATGCTCCTACTTAGCACCACAGGATTAGACAGTTTAAGGGCCAGGCTTTGAACTTATAAATCTAACAAATAGTTCCAGAGTCAAGTAACAAAACAAAAACCTTATAGAATGCTCCCAGACCAGCCGCAGAGCTATGGACTTACTATTTCCCATGCCTAATGCATCTACTCCTTCTCCATGAAAAGAAGGGGTTTTTGAAGTTACCAATTTTTCAATGAAAAGCATAGTTCCTTTTGCTGAACAAGGTTAACATTTTCATAGCTCAGAACGGATTGCATGAGGATTCCCTTACAGAACCTCTACGCTCTTTAATATTCCCTTCACCATGTACAATTTGGACAGTGCAAGATCATCCACAATGCAGTAATGACAGGCTCAGTGGTATTTTGCTTGTACACAGCATCAAAAAATGCTCTCCTCCTCTTCCCATCTTCTTTAGCACATGAATATAAACTGCACTCCTCTGCTAAGAGGTTGGTGCTGCATGCAAACCGATGCATTGATCTGAAAGGGATGGCTGGAGGTTTTTACATAAGAGCTTCTCGCAGGTGTTGTGATAAGTGAAGCACATACAAGCCTGGATCACAGAGGCGACTTCAGTGAGGTGTGCAAGTCCCAAGTGTATATATGTAGGCTGGTTTGCCATGGATTGGAAAGCTTTTGCAGCCTGCATTTTTCTCAGTTAATTTCTGGAACAAGCGTTTTTTCTAAGCTGCATTCAGTCTTGGCAGTTCCTAATACCTGAAATACTTTGCTCGAGGAATCTGATAACAAGGAAGGTGAAACGAAGGGCAAGCCCTTCAGCCAAACTGCGACACTTTGGTGGCGTACGCTTCCCTGAATCTGTCGTGATTTCAGGAAGGTCCTCACAAGATCTCTTGTAGCAAATAAAGGCTAATAACACAAAAGGCAAATTCGATACATTTGACTAGCAGGAATGAGGTGAAGTGATGTATGCGATTCTTCCAGATATCTTTCGCTTCCAATTTTTGGAATACACTCTCACCCCAAAACAGAATTTGCTCTTGGAAATCGTTAAATCACACCTCCATGGGATTTAAATAGATGGAATAAACTCAGAAGAAATCAGTAGCATATTTAGCAGTAACCAAATTAAGCTCTTACCACACCAGCTAACAAAGCCATTATTAATCATGCATGATGCATGTGACTTTGTCCCAAGGTGGATTTATATACCAGATAGCACGCGACGTTCAGGGAACTGCAACGGCTCAAAAAGCCTCTGATCAAACCCCAAAAGACAGCAAAGTACTTTATGCAAAGCTAGCGGAGACCGAGGTATGTGTACTTTCTATTTTGTTGATTTCGAAATACTGCCTAAAGCCAGAAACTCACATACCAAAGCAGAAAGTGTTAAAAAGGAGAAGGAAAAAAGTCCTAAAAGAAAAAAAAGTAAATTTGAGACTTAACAGAAGAAATGGCTGCTATAGAAAAGCAGCTGGTTTTAACCCTGGCTCCTGGAAGGTCTGACTTGATAGGTTATTTCTTTCCCTTGTTGACTGTAAGTATTTAGAAGAAAAAAATTAAAAATCTCCTCTGGACACAAAATAGCTAACCCCCCTGAAAGTAACACAGCAGTTAATTAAGGAACATATTTAGGTATGTAGAATTATGGAGTTTATCTACATCAGATCACGAAGGGCTGCAGTCCAACTGTGTTCTCTCTCATACTGGCCAGGTGCCAGGCGCTTCAGCTGGAAGCACTGGAATTGCTGGATTGCACAAATATACAGGAACCCGCTAAAGGTAAGCTGCTGCTTTTTCTGACAGTGCACCATCAATCAATTCCTGTTTAACAGAATACCTAATACCTTTTGTTACTCATTTGTCCAAGATAGCTATCAAAGTGCTGAACCTTTTCTGAAGGCTGCTAAATTCCTGGACTTAATGGTTCAGGTTAGAAGTATCTGCTACCAGGATTAATGTTGTCACCCGTTCCCCTTTCTGCTAATTGAATAATAAAATCTCAGTAAAGAATGTAAATGTTTTACCTTCTCTTTGCAATTGACTTGACAGTTACCCTTATTCATTTTCTGTCCTGAAAAGATCTCTCTCGTTCAGAGAAAACTCTCACTTTTCTACTCATCTCCACATTCTTTCCATGTACTATTTTCCCCCCAATTTTTCACATTGACAAATTTTCACACACAAAAAAAAAAAAAATTGGGAATATTTAACCACCACAGCTGTACCAGCGCAAAGAGAGGGTGAAAAAAAAAATCTATTTCTTGGTCAGGCTCTCAACGCATTTCTTTTAGGTACGCCTTTGCTAAGTTGGTGTGGAAGAAGTGAAATACGCTGGTATTGAGCCTGCAGTCCTTCGGAAGTGCTGCACTCCATCTCAAAATCCCACAGCCAGCTAACCTTCCAACAAAGCTGTCAGCCATCTGCCAGGTGCTGCTCTGCAGAGCTCTGTAGGCACACATACGCCTGCGGCAATACCGCCTCTCTGCCAACCGCCGCCTAGAGCGCTGGAGATATTAATAAACCTGTATCACGCGAGAAGGAAGAAAGATTGGTTGTATCAAACTGGTGCATTATTGGTGAGCTCCAAGCCCTCTCGCTGACCAAAACTGACGACTCTTTATCATTACAGTGTATATTTGCCACAGGGTTACCGGGGGCTGCAGGGCCAACATAGGGGGGGTCACGCACACATCCCACTCGGGTGCAGCCGGCAAAATGCCGTGGGCATAATGCCGCGGGCATCTCTGGTTTCCCTCTCTGCAGCCGTCCAGCTGATACGTGCTGCCAGCGCTGCTTTTACACACCCCTGCCTGCCAAACAAAGGCGGCCAAACCTTAGCTGCTGTAAACTGAAGTAGGTCCGGAGGGATTAAAGAAGCCTGAGCTAATTACACCACCTGAGGTCCTACTATTAAATCCTACTTGAAAGACCCCAGAAAGACCTCTCGTAATGAAGTGAGTAAAGCAATTTAAAACCCCAAAACATTCACTAGCTCAGTAACAACCTATTTCACTCATCTTACAAATAACTGAAAATATCCTTGTTTGAATACATCAGGAGGTATTCTTGCTACGTAGATCAAAAAGACCGGCCCAAATAAAGCCCTACCATGCCTCTTCAGCTAGTGAGGTGACACATCTCTCAGCCAGCAAGCCAACTTTGTTATTTTGTTTATAATATGTCATAATAAACAATGAAAGAATAAATTTTTAATATACCAATGCTATAAAATAAAATCAGTAAACAATGCAATTATTCTTTCCTACACACAGTAATAAAATGCAGTGTGTTTCATCACCTTTTGATTTCTTATGAAAGAAGAGTGTTACCCACAAATACACTGATGCATCTAAGTCCACAGTCTTGTAAAAAAGGAAATTTAAATCCAGTTTTCCTGTTGCTATCCTCTGGAATTTTTTCATTACTTCTTTCTTTTTAATGGGAAAGTATCAATTAAGTCAGTGTCGAAACTATTTGCAGATCGGCTTCACCCTCAGGGTCTCAGTGCTGCAATACTCGAGAACTGAAATTGTGTTTTAAACTTCTGCTTTTATTCTTTCTTTTTTTTTAAGCTTGAAAGTTTGCAGGAAAATGTCCTCTGACTGTTTCAGAAGTGCTTGTTACTGCAAACTCTGCTTGAAATCTCATCTACAGAACTTTTAAAAAGTGTGAGGAATCAGGCGACGTAGGCAGCAATCACACGTATCGTATCAATTTACTGAACCGCCTGTTCGGCTCCAAGCTGCTGACAGGGCCAGCCGCTCTTAGGGAGAGCAACATACTTCCAGATTTTCCTTGAGGGCAGGATAGCAAGTTCTGGGCTTGAATTAGAAACATTTGGTAAGAAATCTGCACAATAGTGGTGGATTGCGAGAGAACACTCTGTCCCTCCTCGCTCACAGCACTCGATTCAAACATAATCCACAACAATTAAAAACCTTTGCTAGGGAAATAGCTCGGAAAACGCTTGCTCACAGCCATCTCAGCTGGCACCGACTGACCAGCACAGCAGGCAAGCCAGCGGTCAGACATCCCAGGTCACAGACACAGCTCGGTTCACACCCAGACAGAGAAGAAAACTATTTGATTTGCATCCACCAAACACACACTAGTAAAATATTGCTCTCAGACCATGAGAAATGCACCTAGGCTCAATGTTCAGCAGCTGAGTTCGGCCAGGGCACTGCTCACAGCCTGTGTACTACATCCATAGCTGACGACTACCACGCATACACCCCCTACACACGGCAGGCAAGGCGCATGCAGAAAGCGGGCACGTGGCAGAGCGTGAGCCTGTGCACTGGACGAAGCGGGAAGCAAACTTCTCTGTCCTCTCTCTGCTCAGCTTTCAGTAAAGGGAACATAGCCCAGAGAAGTACAGCAAATCTCTCCTATTGTGCACAGATTTGAGTATGTGGCAAACCTTAAAAAAAAGAAAAAAAAAAAGTCTGGTAAAAATTACTTGTAGACTAACATAAAAGGCAGGAGGCCCTGCCAGCTCACCTGGCAGCAGTTATCACACTTCTGTGTCCCTGAATGAGGGTTTTTAAGGCAGCTCTGGTGTTAACATGATGAAGAGTCTGCCTGAGTGATAAATAAAAGCTAGTCAGTGGACAAAGTTGTTTTGCATAATTTCGTGCTCATTCTTGAAGGCCCTTTCCTAGTATGTGACTGGAGGCAGTGACAGCTACAGCTGAAGGCAACCCCTGAACCTGTAACTGTTCTCACAGCAGCTGCCCTGGTCACTAGATGCTCTGTACCTCCTGCAGTATGATACAGAGGACCCTGACCCCAAAAGTCAGTTCAACTATGTGCTGACAGATGGACCCACGAAATTTGCTAGAGCAAAGCAATAAATAACTTGGTATTACTGCATTTGGAGGCACAGTCCTTTCCCTTTTCACTGGGGATGCAAACAGAGCTGCGGCACAGATCCTGAAGAGAAGTGTGAAGGTTTGAGTGGCTCAGGCTGGCAGGGGAAAGGAGGATGCCCTGGTTCGTAAAGCTGTGGTTGAGTGGTACAATCCTACCTCGCAAAGCCAGACCCAACGACAGCCTCTGCCGTCAGCTGCAGAAGCGGAGCTGACATTATTGTCTTCCCCTTCCTGGCTGCGCAAGCTTGATTTCACATCCACAGCTAGGAAAGACTTGGTCTTTCCCTGCTGAGACACAGAAGGCACCATTTTGCTGCTCTTTCATCTATGCCAACAAAATGGTGATTCTGGAAGGCCAGTATTTTAGATGACATCTCTTTCACCCCAGATAACTGATTCTTTTGCAGTTGCCCACCTCCTCCTCTTGTGAAATATATGTGAACAGAAGCGAGGAAGGAAGAATCAGAGAAGCACTCCTCAAGCACTCACACCTGCTCACAGTCCTGTTTCGTATCTGCAGGGCGAGAAAGCTAGAATCCAAACATAAGAACGTGCCTACAAAGAGGGAGTTGTACCAAAGGTGCAACTTATTTCATACAATGGGAAAGCCGCTGGCAGACAGAAAGGACCTGTGTTCTCCTTTTCATGCATTCATATGACTCCCATTAGTAACCCAGGAAGAAAAAGAGTCGTTATTTCCAGAGGTTCACATGATGGTTGAAGCCACACGTCACCTCTGAGAACACAGACGTGCTCACCCTGGCTCAAGACCCTGAAGGGCAGTGCTAATTAGCATCTCAGCAAACACATAAGGTGGCCAAGGCCTCCTGGGAGCCCTTCTGTGGTGCTTTGATCAGCCATGCCACACGCCTGGTGATACCATCCAGGGAATTCCCGCCTAGCAAACAAGTGGAGAAATTCTCTCCCGTCCATGGTGACTCGCTGCCTGGCTGAATCAAAGGCTGCGGGTTTTCTTTACTCATGCCCGAAGTGTCATAACTACTCCCCTCCTAGAGGGAAAGGCAAAATATACTATGTCACGTACGCTGTGGAGGCAGGAGCAAAGAACTTAACTTTTTAGAGCTCCTCAGAGATTGCTTTTTAGAGCAACAGATCAGTTACGCATTTTCCCTCCTTTGCTTAAAACACCATACTTGTATTTTCCTGTTTCTTTCCTGTCAAAGCCCCTCTCTCACTCCTACAGCACAAACTAACAGAAGAATTCTTGCTTGTACACAGAGACATACTCAGTAATTGCAACAGAGTTTAATCCCAGAGGTGCTGGACACTTTCACTTCATCAATTTCAAATGAAATAGAGCTTCGTGGCACCCACAGAGGTCCCCCAGATTTCCCACTCTTAAGTGAATGAGCACAAACAGCCAATCAAGTATACACTCTGGAGATGAGAACTAAGAAATATTATTAAAATAATTTAAACCATATGCAATCTAACACTGCCATGTGAACTGGCGATCAGAATTTTTTCACAGCATACAGAAAAAATCTTTCTAAGAGCCATCAAAAGACAGAGTAGCAGATAGGCCCTTTTTTCCAGCTGTGATTTTCAGATTCAAGTAATTTTTTCCAAGTAGTGATTGAAGTGGAAGAAAAGGGAGAAAGCAGGAAGTTCCTCGTAGACTGTGAAATACTTAGTTTCTTTGAAGTGTAGGGCAGTCTAGCTTAATACTCGAGTGACCGGCCAACAAGAAATAACTTAGCCTGAAACACTCACGGACTTAACAGTACTAAACAGCACATGAAAGTAACTTCAAGAATAAGACAATTAATTTTCTTCCTCTAAGTGACAATTAGAATTGGTACCCATCCAGTATTTCACTTCCAGTTTCTCCAAACTTTCAGTTCCATACTCAGGATAAAATTGCTTTCCTGTTGTTTTTGGCAAGGGAACACAATCACATAAAGATACAGCCAGCCCACTCAGGTTTCCCTCTCTCGTTTCACTCATTCGACCAGCCATCACACAATCCTACCTTCCCAGTTGTTGTCATCACACAGCGCTGTCAAATCCAGCCGAGGCACTTCGGACACAAAGCTGTTTTCCTGATCATCAGCATCTTGATTTCTTTGCAACTTGTTTTCAGAAATGCTCGGATGCTCTTGAATCTTCATATTTGAAGTCAGCTATATTCCCACACACCCACAGAAATGAGAAAGAAAGGAAAAAAAAAAATGTTTCAGGAGGCAGAGGAGGAAAAAAACCCCTGCAGTCACAGCAGCAGTAAGCTCACGCCTTTAGCTAAAAAGATGCAAACAAACAGACCCTGATGTTTCCAGCTCCAAATCCCCTGCTCGGTGACCCCTACATATGAATTGCTCACTCACACCGGTAAAAACATCCGTCCCTCAGCCTTCCTTGAATTTTTCCTTCTTTAGAAAGCCACTGCAAGTTCCCAAGACTGCCTGCCCTGACAACTGCATGCAGCTGAAAAAGCCTTCAGGAATCGATCGGTATGAAAAGGGAGGGAGGAAGGCAGGGAGAAAGGAAGAGAGGGAGGGGGTGGCTGCGTACACTTCCTACAGGAGTGCAACTCCTTGGAGTAAGAACAAAACCGCTGCGGCTGCTGTTGTAAGGCTGTAGCAATATGGTGTCGTCTAAAAAGCAGGCACTGGAGCTCCTGAGGTAGCAGCCGCAGACAGCAAGCAGCGCAGGCTGCGTACATGAATGCTCTCATGCAGGCTGTGCTGGCTCAGATCAATTAGTGCCAGCTAAGCTGTGCTGGCTGCACATTCCCCGATTTCCTGTGGTTGTTTTCTGGCTGGGCGTGGGGAGAGCAGAACTATTTATGGAGGAGCTCTGGGTATTAAAGGAGCGTTGCGCAAATCCAAACGGCAGTGGGGTTTGGCATCTCAGCTGGAAGCAGTGTGGACTCTGGGAAACAGCCAAAAAATTCACACAAGCATCCAGCGATTTAGGGGAGGGGAAAAAAAAAAAAGGCAGAACGCTGTCAAGTAAGTGATTCATCGTTTAATACTACCGAGAAGCAACTGCTGTTTGTCTCACCGCTGTGCACCCCTGCACATACCACACGTCGTGTGCATTTATGCAGAAATCACTGCCATTCCCACAACCCAGATACACAGTGCGCGTGTCTGTAATAGTGCTTGATGACACGAGCAGTTTTGTCACTCTAAAATAAATTAGCTGTAATGCCTCACAGAGGGCAGTAGGGAAAAGGAACTGTAAAGCATGTACATAAACATATAGTGTGATACGTGTAAACCAACCAACGAACACAGCTACCCAAATAGGCGGCATTACATTACTACACAAACTGTTTGGTCTCGGTAAGCACGGCTTAGGCATAATTCTCCCGAATACAGTCCAGCAGGTAGTCAACATGCAGATTCCCCCCTCCCCCAGGTATTCTGATAATCTAGTTAGGAATCTGCATATGCTGATGTGTGAAGAAAATGGGCCTGAAGAAAATAACCGGTACATTTGGATGTGTTTTACTTGTGAAACCAGAAGTATGGCCAAACTACTAAATCAATATCCCTAGTACATGCTACTACCGCACAGTTAATTTTTTTTTTATCTGATTAAAGTTAATGATGTGTTGGTTTTTTTCCCTTTGAGCACAGAAAAACAAGGAAGCTTCATGTAGAGAGGGAAAAAACCTACCTAGTAGACAAACTGTACGACTAAATGTTTTTATCTGGATTCAGTTCCATCAGTCTCTGCAACTGGACAGGGTGCTAGACAATGTCATCTAGGTTCACTTTCCCATGAATGGTTGAACCAGATGATCTTTCAAGGTTCCTTCCAACCTGGGCTGTTCTACAGTTCTAAAAACCTGGGTGATGAACACCCTGGTACTTGTAAAGAGACTGTTCTGCATTGTATTTGTATAAGGTTTGTATTTCCTTTTCATTTCAATAAATCACCTTTCTGAAACCTCGTAACAAAAGGAAACACTAGATGACAGTTTGCCAAGCACTAATAACTCGTACAGCTTGACACTAAATCTGATTACAAAAGTGTTTATTGTGAGAGCTGTACATGGAAAAATGCTAATTCACCATTCATTATCATTTAAGCTGCTTCCAGGTTGGGAGGACTTAAATATTTCTTTAAGGTCCAGTAACAAATTTCTTGCCAGGATCTAAATAGTCAGTACACATTACAAACAGAAAAACTGGTCAGGGGCCAGAAACAGGCAGTCTCCTACGTTTACTAAAGAACAAACTGTACCAGTTGATAAACTACATTTAAATTGCCAGCACATATTTTAAAGCTGAAAGAAATAAAGTATTAAGTTTCAAAATAGGTGCTATTTTTAATAACATCAGGAAGTGTGAAAACAGAAACTTATTTAGATTTTAACACTTTCAAAGGGAAACACCATCTCGTCACCACCGCGGATACTGATTCCAGAGTTAAATGCCTTTCTATGAAGAGTGTACAAACTCCTGACTTATTAAGACTCTTAAAAGATACCTGCAGCAGATATAAGAGCACTTCCCAGATGGGTAAACATTTCCATTACAGATATATTAGAAAGATCATATCAATGTCATCTTCCTTCTAAAGTCACTTCAGTGGTTGGAAATATTTAAAAGCTGTTTAAAACGAGGCCTGCGCTGTGCTTGCAGCCAGTTGCTCTCCTTTCCTTGCTCACTGATGCAGACTCTAATACTATGAATAAATCATCAGGCATTCTGAAAAACAATGGTGGTATACACCCAGGAGACTCAAGAAAGCAGATGTTTAACCTTCTTTGCATTAATGCTCCAAACCCACAGAGTGGTAGCTAACTCAGTATTCCCATTACTTATTTTCCTGTTTGATCTCCTGATGCCACCAGTTGCCTATCCCCAGGACAAAAAAAATCAAGGGAGAACTACTGTGCTTTGGATGTGCCACAATTTCTTACAAACCAAAGGGGTAGCAAGTTGATGATCTCAGTAGCAGTTGGCAGTCACTGTGCACTGCGGATATTACATAAATGACCACAAAAAAAATAATCTTCAAACCAGGCACTTGAGTTCTGCTTTTTAGAAGTTGCTTCTGCAGCCATGCTTTGCAGGTACCAATAACTACAGATCTAAGTGACTTGGGGGCAAGTCTGCTGCTTTCATTCTCCTTGTTCCAAAGGAGAGTCAGTATAAGGAGTAGCTCAAGCAGCTAGAAAGAAATGGCAACAAAAAGATCTTTGAATGCTGACCAGGAAGTTGTATTCTGTTTGATTACATGCGGATTCAAATCAATTTAATTTAAAAGGATTGCTTCCTCTACATCTGATCATCCATTACAACCACAGGCAGGAAGCATCCTTAAGCACCTCTGACGCAAGAACACAGCCATTCTTCTGCCTTACTCCTGAGTCACGCCAATCCGCTCGACACTTGTTGCCTTGGTGTGAATCTGCAACACCCACCCCTTATCAAAACCTGGGTGCTAGAAACCTGTGTTTTTCAAATCCCAGTGTATATCCTGGAGCTTAGCTACTTGCAAGGGCAGATTATGAAGGTTACAACAGCATTGAAAAGTCATTTGGGACACGTGTTTCGAGGTATCTTTCCACCTCTTGAGACCCAAGTCTGCACAACTGGTAGCTATGGCAAATTCCAAATACCTTTCCTAACATCTTCATACTGGGGACAGTGAGAAAGAGAAAAGAGGAAGAAAGTCCCTGTCCCTACCTCATCCTGAATGAGTTGTTTGTTACAAAAGGTATGCCTTTAAGCTGCTCTAAGCAAAAGGCTTCTAAAGGACAAGGAATGTAGAAGTACCCTGCAGGAGCGTAATGTTTTCTTGACCTTGTAATTCCTATATAATACAATCCCTGGGTTAAGGCTACATCTTCTGCCGCAGTTAAAATTCTAAATTTTAAAACTCTTCCTAAGGAGAAGTTTATTTTAAGATTATGATCTCATATTCAAATATACCTCCTCCAGAGTAATTTAAAAGCTTAATGGGATTATTGTGTGGCATGGCAGCAACAACACCTTCTCCACATGTAAGCCAGTACGTGAGGAACAAGGTGTTGCAAAATCCATGCTCCGGAAGACACAACAGCTCACGAGCAAGTGCAGGATCATTGGGGATTGCTGACTGGGAGCAAAGTAGGAGATCATCTAAGCCCAGTCACAGCAGCGATCAAAGGCAGCACTGAACACCCCCTGCAGAGGTTATGTGTTTCAGCATCCCACGAACTTCTCCAGCTACAATACAGCTGGTCAGAGCCCAGCTGTTAGCAAATAATCTCCTTTACCTTTCCTGCTAGATGGGAATAGAATAGAATAGAATAGAATAGAATAGAATAGAATAGAATAGAATCATTAAGGTTGGAAGTGACCTCAAGGATCATCTAGTCCAACCATCCCCCCACCACCTATTACCCACTAAACCACGTCCCTAAGTACCATATCTAACCTTTCCTTAAACACCCTCAGGGAATAATACCTACCAGAAATGACTTTCAAAGGCAATAATGCATAGCAGCTTTTATTTTAAAAAAACACCACGAGGAGGCTAGTTTAAAAACAGTCAGCCCTCAGTTAACTCCAGATGGGCAAAGAAACCAGACGTTGTCCACAGCTGTTCTACTGTGCTCCTCTAGAATGGGTGCACAGCTGAGGGAGCGGTGCCTCAGATAACTCTCCCTAGTATTTTAAATGCTTGGCCATCTAGAGGGGCTTCAAGCAAATCCAAATGAACCAGTGACTGCGAAGGTGTTCACCTAACCCAACGCCAATCCTCACTTTGCTGAACAGTTAGATAAAGAAACACCACAAAGTCAATGCAGGAGGTGGGTGTTGAGCAGAAATGGAGAGCTGGGGAAAAATCTGGTGCTATCAATGTCACATCTCCCCTTCTGACATCCATCCCAACAACCATCCCAGAGAGAAGCAGGAGATGATCCAATTTTCTCAGACGAACAGATCACAGACACCTATGTTCAAAGGCAACAGGTAGCATTGGGAAATCATAAGCAAAAGACCAAATGATTTTAGAGAATGAAGAGAAACAAGCTAATCTTACTACCCTGGGAGATAACCAGTCACACACCCTGTCTGCAATGATTAATAAGGGAACTTGGCATCACTTAAACCGAAGTGCTGACTTCAGTGACGCTTCCCTTTTTGGCAAGGAGGGAACGAAGGGACTGAAGCAGATGCTTTCAGACTCCTCAGTGGTTCAGAGGCTCCCTAAATTATGTAAATAAAAAGCAGAGGGAAGGGAAAGAAAAAGCAAACGCTAACTCCATTTCTCCAGGAGAAACAAAATTTCACAGAACTATATGCCTAACTACTTGTTTCTACTCAATAAAAAGCCCATTTAGAGATCACAAAACTGAAACACAAAAACCAAAAAATACCAACCTGAGAGTGCCTGAAAAAAACCTCATCATTTTCACTTTCTTTGCTAAAAAAAAAAACAAAAACAAACCAACATATTACAAATACAAAACCAGACTTGTCTTGTAACAAAAACAAGCAGGACTTCTGCACACACAGGTTTTAGACTCTTGCTACTGCTGCACACTTACTAATTCATCCAGTAAAAGAAGGGACACTCTGGGCTGCAGCACTTCAGGCTGCTAAACTATGTGGGTTTCCTTCCTCTCGGGAGCTATTTGTGAAAAATATGTCATTTAATTCCAGTGCCCTTAATGCAAACCAATACAACACTCCCAGCAAACATAACTGTGGAGACAAACTGTCATCTCAGGCGAGCAGAGGGGGGCTGTACAGCTCTCGCAGAAGAGCGAAGCACAAAGAAAAGGGCTGGGTTCCCAACCCAGAGGCCAGGTGAGACAGGCCTTGCAGTCCCCTCTGTGGAGTGTGCTGGTTCAGGTGCTTCACAGCTGACTCCTTTTCAAGTCTGCACCATCAGCATCTTCAGTGCCATTTCTAACAGGTGGGGAGAAGGGACTTGGTGGTGGATGCTGCTGGGCAGAGCCCACACAACATATGCAGTGCCTCCGTACAGTTCTACTTTGAAGCTAACTGGGTGGGTAATGCTGCTCTGCAGCATAACTAAATATCACCCTCATAGTCTGTGGTGGAAGATCTCTTAGACTGTACTACAACCACAGGGAAAATAAAACATACATATATATAAAAAAAAAAAAGAATCACCTTTCTTCAGATAAAATTTCCATGTCATCAGGTCCTGCTCTGTCTATAGGCCTGGATGAGCTAAAGCTTTCCATACTCTGTAATACAGTAAATATTAAACCAGTAAGATACAAAAGAGAAACAGATTAAATCAGGCCATTAAACAGATAAAATATAGAAATATCCAGCAGGACTTCTAGAAACAAGACAACAGACCACTGCCTACTGCACATTTATAACAAAACCAAACCTGCACTTTATTGCCCATAATCTACAAGAACCCCAACTGCTCACTGCTTTGTGTCTTTCATCTGTCGACCTCAAAATGTCTAACAGAATAACGCTGCATGACACCCTGCCAGTCTGTTTTGCAGACTGACTGACAGGCTGAGCTTGAGAGCACTGCTGTGGTGGGTATGAGTCCTGCAAGAGAGGTACCAAAATTCACAGCATCTTCCCAGCAGGACTCCTTATGCTCATCATAGAAAATATTCCCCTTCTCAGTCAAACCCTTCCCTAGTTTCTTCTTAAACAGGCAGAAGAATGAGAAGACATTGCCATATATCACAAGGTAATGCTAAGCTGTGCTAATGACAACTTGTTCTGACATTTGTTTTGGCTACCATTAGGAACATTAATGCTGTTGTCCTCTAAGAGCTCAAGAAAATATGGTGAAGACAAGCTATGCTGCCACTTTGGGCACATGCTCAGGAGGTTTCCTGCCCTGGTTTTTGGGCAAGTCCCTCTTAAATAGGGAGCAGAAAGGAGCGTGGTTCCTGCCCCAGGAACTGTGTGCAGACTTCTTGGGGCAGTTACAGCCCTTTCATCTGCTACACCTCCAGCCCCATAAGGTGACATAGCTCAAGTCATTCCAGCCTTGCTTAATGTCACTCTGTAAGCCTGACTGGTACCTGGCTACCATGTCTCTGAAACGCAGTTACAAGCTTTTAATGCTTTGTGGTTGGTTTGCTTGGGAGAGTAAGTAGAACTGACAGTTCTTCCACCACTGACTTACGCTTTTGAGTCAGATGCAATCAGACAGCTAAGAGGAAAGCTTCCACACACTGTCCTACATACTCTTTCAGGCTTTGAAAAGCAGGAAGGCTCAGAAAATGGTGGCTAAGAAGACTTAACATCACAAATTTGTTTACATGACAAAGGCCTATTAGTAAATGCTAAAGTGCAGGATATGTCCTTTGATACTCCACAGAGGTAGTCTAATTTGGATTATTATTAGAAGTATAAAGATGTAGCCAAAAGAAAGCTAAACCACCACACATCCTGCTGGCAGTCTCTGAAATGCAAGTACAAAATAAGTACACTCATGAAAACTTAAAAAGCAGCCTTTGCTCTTCAAAAAGAGTAATACCATGCCCTCTGCAAGCTGTTTCATAACGATACTCCTAGCTGACAATCCTAGTGTGACATTTCTTCTAGCAAAGCAAGCAAGAACCATACTGATGGTCATCTTGGTCGAAGTGCTTTTGTGCAAGGTTAATCCATTTTGTGGTCCTTTCAGAATGTGCCCCTCAAGAGATCAAGAAATGAGGGACAGGTTTTAAGACTTCATGAATGTTTTTCAGGTCCACAGCAAAAGTGGACACTTCTGTCAGTCCTTCCTTTCCCAAATCCTACGTGGAATTCTCATATACATTTAAACTGCTTTACACTCCACAGGTACAGAGAAGGGGTGCAGAAAAGAGTGTAAGCACTTGAACTTTGCCTATCTTAAAGTCCATTGCTACAAGCAAAGATGCAAAGTGAGCGTGTGTCTATCTCACCGTGTTCTTTCATGAAGTATCACGAGTAGGTTGCTGATACTGAGCACCAGCCTACAATTATTGGCATCTTGCCTTCTTTTTGTCACAAAGAAAAACCAAATCTGCCTCTCTAGAATCTCTGCACACAGTAAGAGTATCGGATCAGTGAAATTTTGTGACCTAAACAAAATGAGTCCCAACGCAACGTCACATTAAGGAGGAGCTCACAGCAGGCTCTAAAACTCAACCAAGTACAACTGACGGAAATGCCCTATAGCTCGGAAGGACAGTCTTTTCACACAGCTTCCACTGTTACTAATAACTGTAATGCACACCTGGTGCCAGGCACTGGGATGCACAGCACTTCTGCCACTGTAAGCAGACCCTGCGTTGAAGGACAGTACAGTTTCTCAACTGCTGACACTACAATCTGCATCTGGTTTGGTTGAGAGGAAAGGAGGGTGCATCAGCTTTATTCCACAGCTTGTTAAAATTTGCAAACTGTCTTCTACTGCGAAGCTCACACAAAAATATGCTGGGCAAATTCTACAGTATTCCAGATTTTCAGGATGTTGTATTGGTGTCATTTACCTCCTCAGTAAAAGGTAGCTAGAGGGATCATCTTTCGGACCAACACACTCCAAAGTGTTTTGCAAATTGCTAACATCACAGTAACACACAGATTTAGGCAAAAGGCATAAAACACCTTTGTCATCTCATTATCGAGAACTCACTTGCAATCTACAGTTTCAGAATTTAGCGGGAATATAAAAATAAACTTGACCTAAACACGTGAACCTAGATCTGAGGTTCCAACCTCCTTGCAAGACTTTTCACAGACTGGGAAAACAACTTACTTCCTTTTTCTCTTTCCAAAACGCTTTACTGAATTCTGAAGGAAAAAAAGCAAAAAGTTAGGGAAAGAGAAAATGACTGTAGACGGCATAAGAAGATCATAGCAGAAATATGGCTTCTCAGTTGCCTCATCACAAAGATTACCAGTGTGGGATCCAGTGTTCCCCACAGTCCAACATAGCCACTTATGCTTGTACTGCAGGCACAAGTGGCTACCCAAAGGAACCAGATGTGTGCTGAAATAAAAAAGACTTTTTCCCACCCTAGTACTAGGTGTCAAATAGTACAGCATGCTGGCTTACCACAGGACTGTCCTGGTTGTCATTCAGCTCTGAAAGCTTGGTGCTGGATTTCTGCCGTTTTGGTTTATTCCTTTCGCTAAGATATCCGGAGCTGTTGTCTTGTAATTTTTCTACTTCTTGAGCAGCTAGAATACAGTCTTCAAGACTGCTGAATCCAGAAGGAATGTTTTCTTTGTTGATGACTTCCCTAAAAAGAAAAGGGACATTACAACAAGAGGTTGTTTAAAACACTCTCCCGCTACATTCATGGTAGCAATAGAGAAATGCATCATGCTGACTGGTGCAGTTCCGGCAACATCTTCTACGCCCTACGAAACCAGTATCTCTGGTTCTTCCTACTGCAGCAAACAACACACGCTGTGCAATACTAAATCCCATTGAGGAGAGAAAGCCAGATGTATGCACCTCGAGTGAGAAAGCTGTGAGGATCAACCTTTGAGACTTGATTCACTTCCCACTAAAGCCAACAGAGAGAATCCCACTGACTTCACATGGAAGCTGGACTAGCTCCTGGCTGCCTGTTGCATTTTTATAGAGAATATGCAGCATATTTTCCTTTGAGACATGTGCTTTTAATTTAGAAAAGTGATTCACAGCTGCAGTCCAAGGATCTCCTTCGGTGCATGACATCACATAATCAGCGCTCTTACTCATATTCTCAAACACAAGAGCAGGATTGTGGTTCTTTAGCCAAACGCTTGAGTCCTATTTGGGAATTACAAAAACCAGAAAAGGGAACGAATCTCTGCAACGGCAACACAACTGCTAGGACAGAGGGCTGTTCTGCTCTGTTGGGAAGTCCCATTTAAGTCACGACGTGATGCACTAGCTGGGACCCTCTGGGCTAGCAGGGTTTGTGCATGTTTTCCAGAAGCCTGGTGTATGGCTGATCTCGCCCTGCACAGTTAGCCTGCTGGGTCCTTCAGCATGCAGTTTCTCGCCTTCACAACCTGTTCAGTAGTTTTCCCTCTACTTTGTGCAATAATGAGACGCACATACATAACAGATCACTACATTATGGGAACAGGAGAAACACAGCACATCTCATTCTTCACCATCCTACCCTGCCAGAGGCTAAAGGGAGGCTGCTTACACTTAAAATGGAAACTGGAACATTTGCTAACTGTTGTACACCTTACACAGTGCTGTGTGGCTCCAAGGCCTGCTTTCACCAACAGCAGGTGAATGTATCCAGACTCGCACTGGTGTGACAAGAAACCAGCTGCTCTGTAGTATCTGGACAGGGACAGGATGGCAAAGTATTCAGATGAAAAACAAAACCAGAAAGTTGCAGTTATTTTCAAGATCACGCATCTCTAGGCTTTGTTGGTGGAAGAGAGATACAAAGAGGTATTGCAAATCCATGATTAAACTTCTATGATAACACGTATGGCTTTGTGCAAGTTTTTACAACCCCCTGAGCAGACCAATTACATATACGTAGCCTGCAGATGATGTAGTTTGCAAAGCCTGGGAGTTCACGTACGAGTTTTTGTGATAAGCACTCTTCCTATCTGAAGTCCCGTCTTGTGACATTACAAATCCTCTTGTGATCCATCATAAGGCAGGCAGATGAAGTCACCGACAATCAAAACAACAACAAAAAGGAGTTTTGAAAGGAATTCCCGATTTTGATAATTCACCCAAAGAAGTTCCAGTAATCTGACCTAAGGGAACCAGGGAAACCAATTTGAATCCTAGCCAGCATTCAAAACTTCCGATGTGCTTTAAATCCTTGGCTCCAGCTTTACGGATAAAATCTGAACAACTTTGTCAACCAAGTCTGAAGGCAGCTCTGTAAAGCAATGTTGAAAAAAAGCCCTGCAGTACTATATGCTTCCAAACACGTACACTAGCCAGTCTCTGACCTACTTACCTGAGAAGCCTGTCAGCATGGCTACTAAACAAGAAAAACTACTTCAGAGCTGCCACCAGATACTTTGGTGACTTGCAAGTGCTGAATTTCCCAGTCCATCTTCACAGCATATTTTCATTCACTATAGAAATGGCTTTTTATTTTGTAACTGGAATTTTTTTACAACAGTAGCATCGACACATTTTGGGAAATAGCATGGCTGCCATATTAACACAAGGTACTGATGATTATGCACCTGTATAAAAGTGGCTTCATATAGGAAGGTGCAGATCCAGCAGGATTTGGGGAATTCAGCACCCAGAATAAACCATGAGACTAGGTGTTTATTTTGAAATCTAACTTGAAATCCTAGCAATCCAATACTACAGTCAAGTATACACATTCTTCACAAGAACTAAAGCTAGACATATGTGTGAGCACTGATTAGATCATGGCCTTGTAAAGTCTGTAGTTACGGTTCCTCAAAGATAGCTATGCCTTGGGCAAGTGTTTGTTAAAGGCTGTGGTGGTAATACATTTGTACTACACGATATATACCACAAGTAGAGGAGCATGAGAGCAAAAATAGGTAGTATTGGACATTTAATGAAATTCACCAGTGAATCATGATTAAACTTTATGTAACAGGGTGGATAAAAATTCTTAAATTCTGATTAATCAAAAGGAAGATTTTTCTACTTTCAGATAAACTCCCAAGCATCCTCAGTAAAGCCAAACATAAGCTGTGCCTTCACATACAAAAAGGGAGCTTGATCTCATTTCTGAAGACACTCTGAATTCAGCAAAGCACCTAAACCCCGTGTTTTTATCTAGAGAAAGTTACAGGCAATAGGGCCAACTGCTTGGGAATTTCCACTAAAGCAACAAATACTGTAATTAAACAATTTCAAATACTGTAATTAGAAACTCTGCTATACTGTGTAAAAAACCCAGATTCTTATCATGCTTTGCCCCACACTGTGACCTCTAATAAACTCTACATGCCCCATCTCTAACTGATGCAACGGAGCTCCGCACAGGCACTGCAGTCTGCTCTGCACTTTCAACTCAGGGCAAAGGCCAGTGCATTTCATAACAGAACTAAGCATTGCCTTGATAAGAGGACATGACTAGGGTACACTTAATCAAATATACTTTCCAAAACAAAGAAATCAGGCTCGTACATGTCTCTGTTTCTCCGGGCTTCCTCCTGCTCTTTGTGGTGTCGCCTCCTCTGCCTGGCAGACACATTAGAAGAGGCTGAAGATGTTCCCGATTCAGAGTCCTCTGAACTCTGGCCGCCTGAGCCATGAACATCAAAGAGATGCTGCTCCACGGCTGAGCGGATTGTCTTCTCTAAATACCTGTCAAGCCGAAAAATAAGGTCAATTGAGCTCAAAGACTTTGTGGAGCTCCCTCTCTGCAACAATAAATAAAGCAAGGGCATCCAATGGTTATGTGTTATTATGATGGCGAGGCAGTATAAAATGCCCTAGGGCTGTGACATCTGGAAAGAGCTAAGCCGAAATCTTCAGATACCCTGAAGTTCAGGTCCCTCAGAAGAGCCGGGCCTTCCCAGTTCACCTTGCTTTTTTATTTCTCAGGATGTCTGAACTTTCAGTAAAACAGCAAATTTTACTTACTGCAACTACAGACATCGGTGCCCAACTTTCACCCTCCACCTTAACAGTCGTTACCCTTGTATTTGATACCCAGCCGTGCTGACACCGGTCAAGTTCTCTTGAGCAATCTGAGCTTAGTAAGGCAATGGATCATCTGCAAGAAGGTGATTCACTGCTGTCTCACACAGGGATGAGAACACGTAAACAGGACCTTGCTACAAACTCCTCATATACTTAACTCGGTGACCAAGCACGGATTTGGTTCTGAGTTCATGCTGTTTTCACACTGTTCTTGTGCTACGAATGCACCCACAGCCACCCTTGACTTACTCTGGTGTGACATCACCATCACACCCACTGGCAGTAAGAGGGCTTCCACACAAGCCACAGCAAGGGAGCCTCTGCAGCTGCATCAAAGATGTGATGTGAGACTACCTGAACTTTCAACACAATAAAATCTCAATCGTTTTGGTACTGCCATTTTCTTATAATATTCCTTCATTCTTTCCTTAATTAGAGGAAGTTTTTATGGGCAAAATATTTTTTTTCTCTTTTTTTCGGTGAAAATGTCATTTGGGCATACATTGTTATACATTCCTGCTCCATCCCTCTTTCTTGCAATGCTTTAAATAGTCTGCTGAAGAATGAATTTTTCAAACACACCTGTCCAAAGTCCATATACAGCTCCTAGTGTTTTTTCCATAACTAAAAAAACCCCCCAAACTTATTTGCAAGATTTGCTGGTTAATTTTCAACCAAGTAGCTATGAGTATGGGAACCTGTACCTGGGCTGATTTCTCCAGAGAATTTACAAAAGCTGTTGCTAAGCTGCTATAGTTGTAAGCCTGCTGAGACTGCAGTTCCCGAAAAAGTCAAAAGATCTTAGCAACTGCAAAAAACCACATGGTTTAACTTGGCAAGTACGTCTGTGTTTCATGTATTTACAAGAATCAGTTCTGCAAACCCATCAGCCATTGGGAATTTCCAGCTCCAGCAAGGGAGCCAACTCGTTATCTCTGCTGCTCCCAGTTAGGGTAGTGGGGTCAAAGCCCCGTCCTCTGCTGGGATGCAACAGGACGCAAACAAGAGCGAGAGAATGACACAGTGCGAACGGCTTTTCTAAATACGCAAGTTCTGCCTAATCAAAACATCACAGGCACAGTGCGGGGAAAGAACCAAGTGCCTGAGAATTTTTCAGAAGGAGGTGATTTATTACCATTGAAGATGCTTTAGTTTGGGAGACACTGTCTATTTTTGTTTGTCTAAAAACCACCCTTAAAGAGAAATCAAAGAATAACCAGCAATATTTTAAAAAGCTCCAATATACAAAAAAGGTTGCTACAAAGTCATAAAAAAGACACTTACTCTCCTGTAGCAGGAATGTTACTACTGACTTGTGATACGTGGGCACTGTGTAAAAAGAAAACAAAAGAGGAGAAAGTTAGGCCTAATTTTCACAATAAGGTCTTAAAACCCCTTGGTCTTTACAGCACTAAGTTTTAAAAATCTGAGCTGTCTCACCAACAATTGCATGTCCATGCCACAAGTTTTCCCCCTAAGGAACTTTCACTCCCACGGTGACGTGGTGCATTTTGACAACGCCAATATCCTCAAGAATCAATTTCCCTGTCATTCCCTTGTAACATGCCAAGGTCTAACAGAAAGTATTTCAACTTCAGCATGTTGCAGATTTTTTTGCTTTCTTCTGAGCTTTACGCTGCTGCAGGTTGTTTTAGCCTCATCACAAAAGTCCTTGCCTTTTGAGGCTGACTTGAAAACATATACACTGTGAAAGGGGACTTAATATTTCAGAATATTTAAATATTAAGAGGACTAACACAAAACACAGGCTTTGCACAGTTCTCCTCCTGCTGCTCTCTGATATTCATGTTCTTTGCTACGTTTTTAAAAATAAAATGTATGCTCTCTTATTTCCCTTTTCCCTCAATCTGTTTTCAGGCTCAGCAAGAGCTGACGCGACTGTAGGTGTCATTGCTTGCTGTTTAAAGCCCTTCTGAACAAGCTGACGTGCCACCCCACACAGCTGTCACTGCTTTCCTCTCCCTGCCAAGCCGAGTCCCATCCTGTTCCCTCTTTCCCCATGCTGACTTGGCTCTGCAGATAAGGTGACACTTTTTGACTATTCATCCCTCCTGTGATCTTCGGTTAAGCCAAGTTAGTTACACACCTAAGGGTTTATTTTGGCTTTATCCCCCTATCAGCAGAGGAATTAGTCATATGACTGGCTGATACATCCCAATGAAATGGCACTGTGTGGCCAGAGTACCCGTCAGGCTGGATGCAAGATGGGCTTCCTGCCAGAACAGCCAGTCTTTGCTTTCAGTCTTTACCAGTTTCTCCCAAACTGTTTCAATGTAGAAGAACCACCAACTGCTGACTTCCCTTAACTAACCAAGGGTTTCCTCTCCGCCTCCCTCGAATATTTTGCATTTCACCGTACAGCTCCACCGCTAGCTGAGAAGCTGCAGCACCCTCAGATGATAACCACTCCAAATGTCACTCGCCGCAGAAGGCAGGCGACAGAGGACGAGAAGGGTAAACAAGGGGCCACTGCGAAACAGCCTAACTCCCGTAGTGATGTACAAACCCCACAAACACCCGGCTGCGAATCAGACTCGCAATACACTTCCTTCAGCTGAGCAGTGTGTTCACTTTGGTGTGCGTGAAGCAGCACACCCTAACCACACACGTGCTTCCCTCCGGTCCCGACTTCGCTCGGTGCTTATCCCTGGTCCAGGCACAGGTCCCTGGAGCGGTGGCACAGCATGAAAGCAGTCATGGATTTGCCAGTATATCCCATGTACCTGCACAGCACCTGAGTAGCTGTGCCATTCAGACGATTTCAGGAGCAGAAGACATACAAACAAGTATTACTGTAATTATTATTATGGACATGCAATCTGCATAGAGGGAAAAAAATCTGCAAGATCCCTCTCTTCCCACACGTAACATCTTGTCTATTAACTACTGGATGGCTTTGCAATTTGAAGAGCGTGTTTCAAGCACCCTACTTGCTTTCCTGTTCACTTACGTAAACTATTTGGCCTCTTCCCAGGCTGAAACTATTTTTTTAAGACCTGGCCTCCCATGGGAGATGGATTAGCAAGTACGATGCTAGTGCAGTAGGCTAAACCACATTGTAAGATACAACTCATGCGCTGACTACCACTCCTATGTATGTGGGAGTAAGTTAATATTGTATCAACTTTCTATAATATTTACATGCAATCCATACTGAGCGGGGGTGTCTTTCATATCATACCTTTCTTCTCTGTTTTCATGTCAGGAAAGTGGTAGTGGAGGGGGAAATAGCATTGTTTGAATTCTGGTTTCTTTACAACACCCCTAGGATGTAGGTACATCTCTACCCGTCAGACAAGACAGAAAATCTCAAGAAACAGCTCTTCCACGTATTGCCAACAGGATTAATACCATGCAGAAATGCAAACTTCTGTTTCACTTGAACTTAATGAAAAGCTAGGTAATGTACATGAGTAAAACTTCACGCCATTAACTCTGCCTGTGGTGCTCAAGGCCAACAGTCACTATCTGCAAACGACTCACATCACTACGGAAAGCATACCAGCTTCTTCACACAAAAAGTAGTAAAAAAAGAAGACACAAAAGATAAAGCTACAAAAACATCTAAGTAAAATGCCAAAATTTTTCATACTACCCCAATATATACTGTTGTGTCTAATTCTCAGTTAACTGTGTGCTTCACTAACACCAGTTCAGTTTTAAGTCCATTAACCTTGCTAGCTCATAATGGCACATATCTGCCTAACAATTACTTTGTTAGAAAAGCCCTGCTCAGACAATACAGATTCTGTCAGAGAGCCAGTAATACAGTCATGTTCAAACTACCGGCAAATAACAAGGAAATACGTATACACCTACATGCCAGCTAAGTGGATGACCACAAAATGAAGCTCTGATGTTCTGATTTCATTATATTTCCCTTCTAAATACTGCTTCCTTGTATACTGAATACAAGTTCATTCTTAGCCCTGTGATATTTTAATGCTCTTTTATTAGTCCCCTCTCAGAGATTTTAAATCAAGAGTTTTTCTAGATAAAGCAAATTTCTTTTCATGCCACAGTTGGTAACTTTCCTTCCTATTTCATTTTGAAGCTTAATTTAAATGCATTGCTACATTGCTTGACTTACTCTGCACCGACCTTTTTTGCATTGAGTTTACCCGGTAGCTTTAGGATTTGAGCCTGCCCAGGGACAGAGCAGGAGGTGCTCCAGTGCATTAGCAAACTTGGGGAAAGGCGTCAGCCTTGTAAGGATTCCACAACCCAGAAGAACAACCAGGCAGGCGGGGTGTATCCTGCGGGTTTTTCCAAACTTCTTGGGTGGCAAACGTCACTCTGCTGTTGGATTTACGCTTCACGGAGCAGGCGAGATGAGCCATGCCCTGAAGAGCCCTCTTGGCATGCCTGCTTGTGCAGGCAGCTGCCTCAGAAGGGCTGCTTCGCTCAGTAAATCATCCGGACAACGGGAACTCATGTTCTGCTTCGGTTAATTATTTTCTCCTCACGCCTGCTCCATTTCACTGGTACATATGGTCAATTATCTCCACAGCTAAATTATCTTTATTAAATTATGCAGCTGCTGCAAAGCATGCTGAGAAATAGCAACTTTTGATAGAAATTAAAGGTTCTCTTCGGGTGACAGGAAGCAGCAAGAGAGTTTCCCAGCGCCGGGAACTTTTACTTTCAGAGAGCCAGCCACGAAACCTGCATCAAGGCACGCAGCCGCTTTAAGCACCGTAAACTTTCGAACTGGCTTCTTACGATCCTCACGCTTTTCCTTTCGGGAAGTCTGACCTCTAGCACTTCCCAGTGTTGTCCAACTTGTTTACCAAAGTCTTTTGCTCACTATCCAATAGCCCCATCATGTCTTGCTTCAACATGTTAGGTAAACTCTTACTGCATGGCCCTTTCTCCCATTCCGTTTCCACCTCAGGTACGGGAAGGTGGTATTTTCTGTCAGCTTTAAGCACTTTAAATCTCCCCTGCCCTCTCAACTAGAATGCTGCAGGCTTAAAAGATACGCACCAGAGCGAGAACTATCCCATGCAATAGCTGCACCCTGTTTGTTCTGTATTGGCATCGTACGACAGCAGGCAAAAAGTGACTTGGATATCCAATCCTCTCCCCTCTTTTTTCATTCGAGGCACTACTGAGCGAAATGTATTAGCATCCAGGTATTGAAAGAGCAAAGTAAAAACATCAACCAGAGCAAACTGACTTACTGGCATAGTACTTTCCCAGATTGGGTTTTCATTTATGAACTCAATGAATTAATTCCCGACTATACTTAATGGTGTGAATCACAAGCTATACTTGCTATCTAGAACTAAGGCCACTCACTGCTGAAATTTATTTACAATCCATCTGCTTTATTCAGGAAGCAAAGCTATTTTTTTCCCAAATTTTCTTTTTTTTTAGAAGCCAAGCACAACAGTAAGAAAGCCTCAATAGATGCAAAAACTTTTTACCATTTTGCCATTCCAGCAAAGTAGAGGATGTTTAAATGGCTTTGGCATTTCAGATGGGAAATCTCTGAAGTCCTCCCAAATACATTACTCCAATCTGTGACCTAGGAAATGCCTTTTTCATAGGTATTTATATAGTCTAAACACTGTTCACTCTCCACAACACTGTTGCACACTGTGACATGCAATACTACAGACTCACATGGGATCTATTTTAAGACTTCGTTTGACACACGTTCCCTGAAGAGAAGGATTGTGTCTGTATATAAAAGCTGAAAATAAGGAGTTTAAAAATACAGATATATGCTCTTAGTTCTTGGGATGTCCCACCACACAGAGGACACACTTTCAATGTCTTCTCAGCACCTTCCCTCTTTCACAAGCTCAGATCCAATTATCCTCCCTTTAAATGCAGTACATTGTATCTGACACTAGCTTATTACTATGCAGAAAACTAATCCCACTAAAACAACTGCTGTGTTTTCTTCAAGATTCCTGCTGGTTTTCACTTGCAGTGGGATCACGCTTTATGATGACTGCACACTGACACCTACTGCTTGGAGCAGAGACAACCCTGAAGGGGATTCATACATGCCACCCAGTTTAACTCGGTGAATTTGGATGGCTGTGTCTGGCAGGTCCCTCTACAGAGGGAAAATGCCCCTCTGGCAGTCTCAGACCTGGGTTGTAGCTGGACAGTGCAAGCAGGGGCACCCAGCAGCAAGTGCAAGCAGGGGCAGCCAGCAGCCTGCTGTCTATTTTCTGTCAGTGCTGATGTGACTTAGGATGTTAACGTTCACTGTACAATGTAATCATGATTTGTAAAAGGGCACAGCGCTGCTGTGGGCCTTAGGATCTCTTATGGCATGTCCCACTGAGGAGGAAGCGTCCAGTGGGAAGGCAGCCAAGCAAATCTCTGAGTAGTCATGAAATCTAGAACAAGATTTTTCAGTTTCTTCAGAAAATTGACCTGAGAACAGAGGAAAACATCTTATCCAGCATACTACAGGCTAAGAATACTTGACTTGCATTATATAAAAAGAGTTATCTCAAATAACAACTATTAAAAGGAGAAAGAGTCAGCTGAACTGAATACTGCCAACAGGATATTAGTACTCCAAGAGAAAGGAAGTCCGAAAACAGGCAAAACTGTCCAATGCCTTGCCCTGCACTCTGGGGTATCTAACGCAATTTTTAGCTTTGCTTGTGATGTCAGCTCTCATCCCAATTTCAGTGTAATGCTCTGCATGTTGACAAGGCAGCTCCACACTACAAAGCTTTTGCTTTTTTCCCCTGTAATATCACTCTGGTTTATCTCAGGATGTACTCATCAGGACACTCCTCTGAAACCATCTACGTGACTAACGTCAAATCTAAAGCATGCATGCCAGCACGAAGCACGTCTGTGGATTCCCTGTCTTCTAAAAACTCATTGCACACGTTGAGGAGAAGTATGCTTACAGGGAACTGCCGCTGCCAGATGCTGCTTCATTACCTGAAACTGCATGCTGTTTCTCACTAGTGATTACTCAGTATGGCTGGCATTCACAGTCGTCTTACAGAATTACACAAAGAGCAGTGCTACATGGGTTGTTTTTGTTTTTTTTATTTAAAAACAAACTCCCTTTACCACAAGGTTTTGTTACAAAAGATTTTGGAATGTAAATGCCCTTTGGGCACGAATCCCTGGAACAATCAATCACCCAGGATGGTTTTCCTCTTCTTTTAACAGTGCAGAAATCTCCTTGCCTGGTATTGAGTGCAGCTGAGTCAACAAATTGTCTTACCAAGGAGTACAGAAAGGGAGAAGATAATCCTGGTCAGCAGCAGGTAAATGGATTCAAACGCCGGATCTCTCAAACTAGTCAAGCCCACCTCATCCTTGCAATGCTAAACAAAAGAGGGCTCCAGCTACAGAATTTCTAATTTTCTGCCGAAATTTATTCATAGCCTGTTTGTACACATTTTCTCTTGCATCAGTATTGTTAATTAACATAAACAATCCCTCCCCGCTGTCTAAAACCCAAAGGGAGTATGTGTACTCTGGTTCATTTCTTATGGTAAATAAGCCTTCTCCGCTCTTTTCTCCATCCACATCTTTCTCCATCAACAGAATCTGCCCACTTCTTTAATCATCTTCACAAATCTAATGCCATCGGACATGAGCCACCAAAACTGTACAAAGTCTCATCTGACTTTTGTACAAGGGCATCCATACTTCCTCTAAGTATACTGAAAATACTTCACTTCATATATCCACTGTCATGTGATTACTTCAACTTGAGTATTTTCATCCCATGCATCCCTTCACGAACAAGTATGTCCATGTCCTATTCTTCCCAGGCATTTCCAAATGTGAGGAATTCTCCTTTCATGCCAGGGATTTTCATCCTGAGATGTATGACTTTATTACCTATGTTATTATTTTTTCATCCTATATTTTACATTTCATGCTTATTTTTATATATATCTATCTCAATCATCCTATAACATATCTCACTGTCTGTATTTTCTCCCAGGACACCCCCATCCCATTCACCCCTCCTAAATTTCTGCTATAAGCCCAACTCACGAACATGATTCTATTTTGTTACGCCAGTGGCTATTCAAGAAGAAAAGTCCATGACACTTAAGGAGCTCCACTAGCAATCTCATTCCTGTCATACTCCCTCCCTCCCTTTAACCTGTTATACTAATGCCCATTTTTTCCATACAGAAGGCATGAGATAAAGCATTTTGCTGACATCGGACAGATTAGGTATACTCCTTTTCTTCCTCTCTCTGGAAAGTCTTACAAAACAAAATAATTTTGTTGTACCAGTATCGCCTCCCTTGACAATTGTATGCCACACTTTGCCTCATTTACCACTTACTCTTGTGCTGTTAATGACTGCTTATTCCCTTACAGAGTAGCAGTGGTGATTAATTCTATACTTGGTCATGACTTTTCCCAACGTCTAAAAAAAACCAAATCACCAAAGAGATCTACAAACCTAAATCAGCGCCATTTTAAGAGTGTATCGGTGGCATTCTGACAGTTCTGACTTAAAGTGAAGACCTTGAGCATTTGCCATATTGGTAAAAATAACATCCAGAGAAACGTCTCCATTGCTAGGTGATGTGGTACAGCACCGAAGAATCAAGTCTCTGGTGTGATCTTACCAACACTGGTTTATGGAGGGACACAGTGCTCCTTCAGTCTGGCAAAAGCCAAGTATTACGTAGTTTTTGGAAGCTACAGAGCTCTTGTTCCCATTTAATGAACTTGTTGCATAATTATCTATATGGAACTGCTGTATAAGCGCAGCAGCGACCGTTCTGTACGTACACATTCATGCTGAGACAGTATTTCAAACTACGTACATGTGGCTGGTAGCAATATGAATAGATCTGACCATCAGACAGCTAAAGCAGACAGTCTCTCCTTCCTTTTCTATGGTGTGAAATGCAATTCCTACACATCATGCCCAGCTCTGGGGCAGCGATTAGAACATTCAAAGTTGCACAGAAAAACCTGGCCACCCACTCAAACTCTCAGTTGCTGAAGCACCACGAATTGCCCAACCAGCACCAGCTCTCCTGCCAAATTAACTGCACTTGGCAACTGACCTCAGGAGTACACATTTCTGATGTGTGATAAATAGCAGCAAGACTTACAAGCTGTTAGCTTTATTTACAAGTAATTGTGTCTCAGCAATGTTACAGAAGACGCAAGCTTGGCACGAAGCCTTATGTTGCAAGGTGTGCTGCTTGCTTCCTCTCTGCTCCTACTAGCCATTTCTTCACTTTCCAGCTATGTGTTTACTCCTGACTGTTCCCTTCCTATTTGCAAGATATATTCCAAGGGAAAGCCATCCCTTCATTCCAATGGACACACTCATTCTCTGTCCCCATCCTAATATACCCACATCTTTCTTTAAAAATTTCCAAACCTGCTTCCAGCCTCTCAAAAATGTACTGCTTTGATACCAGTTTCCTCAGGTCCACTCCTTGCTCTCCACCTACTCAGCAATCTTGACAAGGTCAGCTGAAGAGAATCTCCTTCCTGGATCATTTTTCCATGATCTAGGAAAAGGCTTGAAAGGACAGTTTTAAGCGGTAAGACAAATGCAAATGTAATGAAAGCCTGCAATCATTTGAAGGTCACATCTATCCAGAAAGAAAAAGGAAGAAGGGGACTATTTTCAACAGAAAGACAGGATGAAGATTTAAACTGGGGAAAAATTGTGACAGGGGAATGTATGCAGCAAGGAAATAATCTCCCAAAGGAAAAAGCAGAACCTCCTTGGACAGTTGGAAGCTTTTGAAGCACAGACTAGGCAACATCTGCACAAATACACTGCAGGGAATAATGGTGAATCAACAGGAAGGCAGACAAGAGCATGCAACCAGACCAGTGCATGAACAGTTCGCTAACCCAGATTTCTGCACAGTTTCAATGCAAGACTCCATATTAAGAGTATGCACGAAATGCACGCTTTCTGTAGTTTATGGTAGAAAAATTATCTAAGAAAAAGCCCAAGCTACAAAGATAAACAGGAGCATATGCAAAAGAATTAACAAATTGAAGAGATCACTGTAAGAATTCCAAATACCACCGCTCTCACAAAAAGCACCACAGGGATTTCTTTTTATTTGTTTAAACTCCACAGAGATCAAAGAACCCAATTATAATATCTGGCCCTTCCTCCACTGCATCCCTTCACTATTAATTGCCCTGGCTCCTGTTCTTCCACTAAGTAAAAATGAAAGCACTGGAATTGAGCCTGCTACTGAGGCAAGCAGAGCAAACTTTCACTGATGTCAACAGAATTAGGCCACTTTTACTAGCAGTGACTTTGCCCTCCAGTTGGCAAAACAAGAAATGCAATTTGTTCAAATGCGGCGCGAGCACCATTCCCTCCCGGGAGGCACGCTGTGGCCCAGGCACTCTCCCTCTTCGCTGGGCTGCAGCAGGGGAGCAGTTGCTGTATGGGCTGCTGACTCACCATCTGGTTCCTGGTTTCTTTCTGAGCAGCACCCGCTGCCAGTTCCTCAAAGCTTGTGGCAAAAGTCTTTCCTGTGCTCATGGATTATAAGCTACTCATGATGGGCACCTAGGCTACATAATGAGCTGAAGAAAAAACAAATGGCCAGCTTCTAGTTAAGAATTTATAAGACTGGCATTAAACCCCGAGCCTCACGCCTAAATGCAAAAAAATTCAACAGTTTGTATCTCCAAAGACTAATTAATCCCACTAGCTGAGCAATAACTATGAATTTAACATTAATCTTCAGTTTGATTACAGTCTGTTCACATTTCTGGGATCACTCTCCACATTTAATTCCAATAACAAGTCAATCCCACATCGAAAAAGAAATTAAAACAATTGTGTAAATACCTCACATAGAAGGGTGACATAGGTCGCTCATCTTCTTGGGAGCTAAAAACAAAACAGATATTTTAAAGTTAGTACGCAGCTCTGTCTTGCATTTGTAGTTCATTTACAGCAGGATACTCACTCTTAAAAAGCAGAGGTTACAAAAGTGAGAGAGTACACCTGGTACAGAGGTAACACTTATGTCTGTTTTGTCCTCCAGTTGTGCTCATGGAAGAGACCTTTATGTTACATCCCTTAAATCCTGAGAATCCAACTCATTTCTCAGTGTCCACAAACATGGTGTAAGACATCTCCTGCTCCACAGCCAGGAGTCACTCCGGCTCTGCAGCAGCGGCAAGGACTATTCCCATAGCAACAGTAAAGCATTTTGCCAGCAAAACCACCAGAGCCTTTTGCCGTCTGCTGTTCCAGAATTAAATAACCTGCCTATTAAAGGAAAAGTTGAGAAAAAGAAATGACATATTGAGAGACCAAAGAAACGGCCACGGGTGTATGCACGAACCTATAAATCCCCCAGTTTTATCACTCTTGTGGAAAGCTGGTTTGACTGTGCTGAAATCTCCCGAGGCTTGAGATCAGGGGCTGCCCTGGAGCTCCCCTGACAAAATGCTGTTTCAGTGGGCAACTGACCTGGCCCAAACATAAATATCCAGTGTGCAGCCAACCAGTTCCCTGATCCAGGTCATCATGCCTGTGCTGCAATAAGGGTAAGAATGAGGCGCTGAAGCTTAAACCTGTGGTGGTCTGATGGTTTAAGTCAATCTAAGATTGTGCTGCTATAAGAAGGGATTCAAATGAATTTCACCTAGTCATTTGAACCAGATCAACGGTTGGCCTTGCAGGTCATTTAAGCCTTGTAACCCTCCTGAGCAGGACACTCGCACTCCTCCAAGTACACATGAAATGTCACAAAGGTTGATTTATCCCCAAAGAATTTTTACTTGGGTCTGCTGAAGAGCACAGCAAGTTCAGCAGAAGAGATGGGAAGCTGCGTAAATTACTTTAAACCAAAGCAGAAAGAGGGACGTCCCACAGGCACTGGAAACCAAGTGCTTCCCTGCTGCTTTCCCGCTGTTCCAGCAGCCTGGGACTGTCCCAGCACCCAGCAATTTGCCACAGGTATTCGGCACCAGGTCCCGGGGTACTGCCATGCTGTGAAGGCATCCATCACTTTCAACCTTGTTCAGGGGATGAGAGAATATGGGAAAACGCTCTGTGTGAGGTATGCTCAGCTTCATACTCAAATCACTTGGGGGCTTTGATCACCTCAACACCCCGACCAACTTTCAACAGGGATCTGAAGTAGACCAAGCCTGAAAAATTTTCGAAAACCCAGCCAGAGTCCATTAACATATTGAATTTTGAAGGATTTTATTTATCGGTTTATAAAAGTCTCTCTAAGCAGAGAATAAAGGGGAAAGAAACATCTCTGTGGGGTTTGTAGCTAGGAGATCAAATACTCACAGGTACCTTTTGCAGCTTTCACAGGAGCCAGCAGGAAGCTCCCACAGCAAGAGGAACTGAAACTGGCCTGCAGCCAGGTAAGCACCCTGCTCTCACACTGAATACAGCCACAGGCAGATTTGGCTCATTTTGAACACAGCCAATGTTATAACAGATCCACAAATATGAATGCCAAATTCATGTGGGGGGCAGGAGCGTGAAGGGAGGAGGCAGGATGCAAGCGACTCAGAAAGGCCAGGAAGGCAGGCAGACGAGCAAGCCAGTGTGCCAAGAAAAAAAATCACAGGGGCCTAATTCGGCACCGTTTCAAACAACCCCCCTCCAGTATGCAGAGATTCATAAAGAGACAACTGGACAACTACTTTTCTTTCTAAAGAAAAGACCTTCCAGCACATTACTGTGGAAGCCCAAAATACCGATTCATGGGTAACAAAAAATACCACAGACCGGAAGGAAGAGAAGCTGCTTCCGAAATCAGCGCGGTCTGCCAAAACTCACACTGCCTCTGAAACGCAACAGTGACTGGGCAGTTTTCGGCAGCTCCCTAAGAAGACTGGGAGCACAGCTGCTGTGGGAAACTTCGCTGCCACTTCCACAGGCCCGTCTTCAGCTGCTCGAGCAACTTGCAGTCGGCCGCTGCTGCGGGAGCACCGAACGCTGCTGTCGTCCTCCTCCGAGCAATGCAAAGCGGGCACCGGCCTGCAGCGAGGTACGTAACGCAGCTGCCCGCATGTGAACTGAGGCAAACATCGTCTGAAGGGTCTTTGCAAGAGACTGCTACGGCTTTGAGACAGCCTAGAAAAAGTGGAGGGAAACATGGAATTGCCCATCCTTGCCCTTCCCTGAAAACAACCTGCACAGGTAAGAAACTCTGCCAGGTACAGGCTCCCTCCCTCGACTGCATGCAGTCTCTCAGCTTGCATGCAGAAGTTCGTTCTCTATTTAGCATTTACAGATTTATTTATTTGGGTTTTTTTTTGGCATAAAGAAGCTACTTCAAACTCATAAAGCTGTGGTAAAGTTTTTTGCTATGCTCAGTTCCTTACGTTAATGGCTGTACTTGTAATCTCAATGCAAACAAGCGGCAGTGGTGCACACAAAACATGAGAAACCTTTTCTCATGTAGAGAAAAGTACACAGTGCCATCAAGACTTCTGTGCACCAACACAACTTCAAACAACACCAAATCCTGCTCTGTGTACAAGCGACAGTTGTCAAAGTCACACCAAATACACTTTCTTTCCATCAGAAAAACTCTTCCTCATCTCAGGGTTTGTAATTAACTTCCAAGACACAGAATCACAATGATACTGAAAAAGCTCAAATAACTTTTGTATATTCATACCCCTACTAGCTGCTTTGACAGATGAGATGGAAGAGCAATGTTCAGCAGGGACCCTAAAACCTCTTGCATTTCCCTCCTTCTACAGCAAGTACAACCGCTGCTTCACAAGTTCAAGCGGGTTTTATATCTGCACAAAGCAACGTTATCCACTCATACAAAGTAACAAGAAAAACAAATATTTTCAGAACATTACCTGGGAAGGGGGGAGAAGGAAACTCTAGACAAGTCAGAAATGAAATCCCAGTTTCATTTCAATTATCACATTTCAAAATTTCACGTGGTTGATAATAGTTGTAGCTGTGCATATCGTCTCTTCTCCAATAGTGCTTTACAGTTTTACACGTGCAGCACTGATCAGCTCCATCTGGGATGAAGAGTTCCAACTTAACCAGTATGAAATCCAGACTTTTGAGAAAACCATAAAAATCTTTTAACTTTGCAAAGATGTCCTCCATCTGAGTAAAATACATTATCCATTTATCTCTTAATCATTAAAAAGAACGTACCCCAAATGTCTTTCCCTAACTTCATGCAACCTTAATCAACTCATCTGTGCAAGCTGGAAGACACGAGCTGTGTAAATTATGAACAGATTTAAACCAGCTATTCTACATAATTCACGATCCCCCACATTAGATGTGAGACCACCGAGCCCTACTGCAATCACTTAGTGCATAAGGATTGTTTTAATGAAAATACTTTATGAAATAATTAATTATTCGTGTTGTAAGGTAATAAACTGATAAGCTTATATCATACACACAAGCACAGATTAGTTTAATGAAAGAAACAAGAATTTTGTCTGAGGTTTTAAACCTGTGGATACTTAATCACATGGTTTTGGATATAAAAGACACAGGTAGGCAAGAAAAATGTACAAGATATGACTCATAAATGATCATCAGTTGACATTAAACAATAAACAGGTTAGAAATTGGTTTAAAACCTTCCATACAGGATTCTTTGCCACTATCACTCACACTATGCTGTTTAAAAAACAACAGCTTATTTGTTTTTAAAACACCTTGTACAGAAGGGTTTATTAGTGTTGCTAGCAAGCCCTTTCCATCATGTAACCTTTCAAAAGAAAATGCTAGAAGTCATTAAGATACATTTAACATTTAACTGTACTGTATTTGGGCTACATAATTTCTCTTTGATTAAAGGGATATATGACCCTTCCAGAAAGAAAGGAAAGCCTATGGCAGGGGGTTGGGACTAGATGATCTTTCAGGTCCCTTCCAACCCCAACCATTCTATGATTCTATGATTCATCCTATGACTCTAATACCTGGCACAGTGACCTGGCAAACCCAGTCAGCTGTCCACAGCATGGAGGGGACAAGTCATTCTGATGTGCATCTCTTACACAGTCTCAATTTCTACCTTGCCCAGCAGAATTTATCCATTAGGCAAGTAGGTTTTGTAATAAATAGTTTGTTTGGCTGTTGTTGTTGTTGTTAAATACCTTCAAAGTTTTGTCCAACTTTACACATGCTTTATGGCCAGAAAGCACTGAAGTGATGAAATACTTTTAAAAAAATAAACCAGTTATTTATTCAACTACCACTGATTACCTGGCCAAGCCAGCGCAAAATACAGCAGTCTCTTTCTTCTCAGACATATACATAGCTCCCCTGAGAAGGGATTAAATGGAAATTAATTGCTCTTTCATGCAATACTTGGGAGAGGAATTTCTCACACTTGTAAAGAACATCTAAAGTATCTGATCACTTCCTTCTTGCTAAAACCCAAAACAAACACCAGCCAAACTGAAAAAACTTGTTCTCTTTATTTTATGGATAAAAAAGTAATATTGTTATGTTTGTGATCCCCACTGAGCTAATAAAAAAGTTTGTCAGACTGGAAGGAATGGCAGTATCACCCACCAGTTAGTTTACCGCATCTTAGGATTTTCAGGCGCGCGTATTTTACAGCATTTATGCAATGTATCCTTTCTGTGTGTAAAGGAAGAAATGGGAAAGCTTGGCTGAAGTCTGTTAAATGATAAATTTCCATTACAGAACCACAGTTACCTTTTGTTGCCTCCCCCTGTTGCAACAGGAATGTCACAGGCAACAGCTCACCCATCGCGTTCTCAAATATGCAATGATGGTCTTCCTTTTTTGGGCTTTTTTTTTTTTGAATGTCTCATCTTGCCCTTCAGAAATAACAAGGGAGCTGCTGAGCTCATTTCAGAGCTGAAGCTGTACAACACCCATGTAGATGGGCAGGTCCCAATATGGTATATGGATACCCCAGGCCAGAGGGTGCCTCAGGGCCATTCCCCCTTGTTTTATTTGCACTTAATTATCAGCAATTCTTCCGTCCTGGGTTGCTGGCAATGGAACCTCCATTGTAAAGCTACTGCTGCCTCTACTCCACATCTCTTTGCAAAAGTTAAACGGGACATTTAGTCGATTAAATAATAAAAAAAAAAAAGTACTTTGACTCAAGTGTCAACATTTTGCACCAAAGATGAAGGGCCCAGACACTGGCGGGGTCATGCTGCTCGGCCAAGGTCATGTTTTCCTAATGCCTTGCCATAGGCTCTATTTGTTCTGACCTCAAAAGTTAGATAAAGAAATGGTTTGCTTTCTATTCCAGCTCAGATATTCCGGACTTCAAAAGAAATTAATTATTTTTTAGTGAGAATGCTTTTCTCAGGCAGTGAAATTGCTGCTTCTAATTTTAATGCAATCAAACTGAGAGGCAATGAAAATTCAGTGGCGTCAAATTACTAACAATATCAAAAGTTAACGCAGTTTTTTGGGGGAGGAGAAGGAAGGCTGAGCTTTCGTGACTTGTTAAGACTTCAAAGTTATCTCCCTCTTGTTTTCTTCTCACCACTTAGAATCACCACACCAGCTTGGATTAACAGACATGCCTTTTTTTTTTGCCATTAAAGGGGATTTTAACAATATTGTTTATTTACTTATTCTCACATTCAACATTAACAACACTAAAAACAGCTTCAAGGAAACCTCAATTTTGAGACCACAGCAGTGCTTTTTGCTGAACATCTTGTTCACAAATTTCCAGCTCTTCTTCCCCCCTCAAGTCACTTCCCCATAAAAATTATTTCAGGCTTGCAACAAACACAAGATTGAAACTGCTCATGAAAATTTATTGCATACTTATTTTCTCAGTACAGTGATTTACTCATAGGTTTTGCTTCACAGCAGTGGGTAAAAGGTAATGTTTTTGCAAATGAGAAATAGCAGGCCATATAGGCTTCTTCCCTCAAATAAAGCAAGAATATTGAGGTATGTCATGCAAAAGAAGAAAGAATAATATGATCCTTGATGCAAGAGTAACCATAAATTTAATCTAACACGATAACACAGTGGTGATACAATGGTCATCATTAAAAGTCAGCACGTACCATCAATTGTTGAGCAATGCCACCCTTGCTCTATACCCTTAATCGGCAGGGGGGGGCGGGGGGGAAAGAAGAATGTCCTATATAGTAACCAACTAAGATACAACTGTTTAACAGCTATTTGTCGGTGAGAGTTATTTCCATGCAAACGTTTGCATTTTCCCTGAAGAGTAACTTTCCTAGTCAAAACCATAACATGCTCTTTCAGGTATTTAACTGCCGTCTTCACAGTAGTTACACCTAAATGCTTTCCACTGAAACCAAGTTAAGCTCATGGTTAAGTACCTGCATAAGCTACTCACCAACTGAGCCACATTTCAAAATACTAGGCTGACAATCCGGCTTCTTTATTCTCAACTCACATACTCTGCAAAATATCTCAAGTAACTTAGGCAGGAGTGGATTGGTATTCATTTAAATATTAATCTCAAAAGGTTCCCCAAAGCTGTTTCTTCAGCAGTGTTTTTCCCAAAGGTCTCTCAACTAAGTTACATCCTAAACCTGTGAGATCACAGTGCGCAGCAATGTAACTGCGGGGCTGCAGGAAGGGACCTCTTTGGGGAGGAGCTCCCTACTAGCCTTCCAAAAGCATGAGCTTCTGTGTCCTGTTTTATCTGGCACTCAAAATGCCAATACTACTATTTCACAGAGACAAGCTCAAGTGCATATGAAAGATCACTCTGATCTCTCAGCACGTACTGGTTCCTGTTCTATTTTCCACAGCCAAAATTAAGGCACGAGTACCCAAGCCTAGAGTAGGCGCCTTTTAATTCTAACAAACACTGACATACAGTACAGCCGTACACATTGCGAATATACTGTATTATCCACAGGCATGACTGCGCAGGCTGTGCGTGAGGGGGCACTGAGATTGAAGCATGTTGCCTGAATGGAAAATAAATACACTGAAGTCTCTTTGCACACCTCCTCCTGCTTCAAAGCCACATCAGGGAAGTACAGGTTATCCCATGGCAAGCTGAAATGAGCAGAACTTCTTGCTGATTAAATGCCACCCTGAGCGAGAGGCTGATTTTCCATTTATATTAACATATCTGAATCTACTGGAACCCTTGACAACATAATTTTGTATAATTATTTTCTACTTACTATCCTCCTGGATTACAAATATGTTTATCTTTTATAAAATGACGTCAATGTTAAACAGCTTCCTTTTGTTGTTTTACTTCTTAAACTAGTTGGGGCTTATTATGAAAGACAGGGCAGTGTCTTTTCTTCTGCTTGTGGTTTGGCAATAGTCCTCACTTGGATAAAACTAGAAAATGGGTCAGAAAGAGGCGGAATGAATGTACCAGCCAAAGTCTCACCTCTTCTCAGAATTTAACAGTGTGAAGTTGCATAATGCACACATACCTGTTGCATTATATTGGTGAAGAACTGTTACTAGGTAACCAGCGATTTTGATTTCAGGATTGTTTGTTAAACACTTGTAGGTTTCAAGTAAAGTTATCTAAGAGCCCAGTTTTTAGGTAAATATTCACATTTTCTTGCTTACAAACACCACAGAGAATTTCCATGTCAGCTTCCTCTTAGTTAGAGCCCCTGTCCCCCACCCACCCAGTGGTACCCAGGAAGAGCTTCCACAGGCTCCTACACCCATCACATCAGCTCTGACAAGACAGGGTACCCAGCTGTGGGTCAAATGTGAGACTGGAAGGCCAAAAATTCACATAGCATTTTGTAACAGGCTATGACTATGACTTGAGGAAGATGAGAATCATGGGTTTGAATTTCTCTTCATCCTTCCACCAAAAAACCCCCAAAACGCAACCAACCAAACCAAAAAAATCAGATACAAGTTCTCTCCACCCTCAGAGAACACACTTCACATACATATTGCAAAACATAGTTCACTAGGGCTTGTCCAGCACTCCCAGTACCTTGGATAGAAAGTGATAACTAAGTCCAAAGGATCAGACTTATTTATGATACAACTTTACACACACGAATGCTCTCTAACCCAAACCTGTGTTAAAAAGAACACAGCAGCCATTCAAAAAAAAAAAAAAAAAAGAAGAAAATGTGGTGGAATACAAATGGTGTTCTCAGGCTAAAATACTCAGTATTTGTGAAAGACATGAAGCAAACAAACCCGGAAGGTAAATCAAACCACCCCAACGATGACCGCAAGCCAGGCTGCCCATGCAGACGACTGCTGTCGCACAGGTTAGAAACAGATCAGTCACATTCCCTACACCTATCAGATGCGCTTTCTAAATACCTTTGTGACGGCTTCACTCTTCCTCTACCTTCGTTTGTTTCCGCACAGTGCAAAGCAAGAGAGGCCACTGGCCACAAACAAGTGTGTACCTCTCCTTCTTATCTCCTGCGGAAACTGGCAGATGTGAGCGGCAAAGGTGGCCGCCACAGGTTTCAACTCTGCACAGCCCTTGTTAAATCTGCAGTAGACCGAGCTAGAATAAATGAATCAAAACATATATTAACAGCATTAGTAATGCTCTAACTAGGAATCTAGGTTATTAAAGCAAGCTAATGCTATTCAGAAAACACGTTAGCCTATTAGCAATAGAAGAGACAATTACTGGTGGATAGGTTGTTGGAAAATCAGTAATGCAACCCGTGTGACATTCACAGGTGCCTTTTACACTGCTTGGGCAATCTATTACTGATTGCAGTGGAGGGTTCAACACATTCAGCCTTCCACCTCTTCCCATGCAACGAAACATAACCCTGAGGTTCCCATTGTCACGCCCTCGCAGCAGGCCACCATATCCCATCATGTGCCATTCCACAGACATCTATATATAGAATAAAATGACACCGTACAATATATATGGCTCTATACAAGCACATTATACAATTTTTAGGAAGACAGACATACAGCTTACAGATACCTTGGTAAATACAATACTTTGCCGCTCTAGTGACAAATGCTATCTAAATGTCACAGCTTCTTAAACAGAGCCTCTCTCCCTCTCCCAAGTTTCACACACCAGCCACGCAGAGATGCACTCATATTGCTTCAGCACAGGAGGGATCCCATGGCAGGCACAGCATGGCCAGCTTGCGACCCAAAAAGAGCACAGAGCGGGGCGCCCACAAGGGACAGGCAGGAGTGAGTTCATCTGCCCAGGAAGAGAACCAAGCCTGATCATTGCTGGCAGCTCATTCCCTTTCTTGAGGGGGGAGACGGACGCTTTCAGTTTAGGAAATGCCCTGAGCCGCAGCACCTGGAGGTTGCTGCTAGTCTGTCTTAGACCCAGCAAGAGGAATTGTGCACCGCGAGTTGTCCATGCCCTCAGCTGGAACAGCAGCATCAGCCAGTCCACCTCACAGAACTACAAGCACATTGTTACCCATGTTGGTACTAACCATTATCAGGCATTGTCTTTCCAAAAGCTGGAAAAAAAATGCCCAAAGTCAGCAAGACCCTCTTCCATGGCAAAACTCTGCACTAAGAAGGGAGGAGACAACGCTTCAAGGGGAAAAATAAGAAAATAAAGGTGCAACCTGCAGAATGCCGCTGTTAAGGGATCTGGGAGTCTGTGCTTGTCTGCCCTTAGGTTCAGAGAAAATTAGGTGTTAAAAGTATAATATACACATCCTAAAAATAGAACAAAGAGATGGAAAAGAAGCCAGAACTTTGTGACTCTTTTAACTGTGAAGCTCAAACAATTCTGTACCATGCTCAAGGTTTAATAGGAGTTTGAAGGAAAAAATCTTCAGTTTTAAAGTGCAGAGTGCATTTCTAACTGATCATGAGTTAATCCTTGCAACAACAAAACCCAAAGAGTCTAATTAGAGCTACCCTGTGAAACCTATCTTCCCCTGGGGTGAAGAGTCAAGAGCACAATAACAATCACTTGTTCTGACCTCTGCTGGGAACACCAAAAGGTTAAAAATATTATGTGATACCGGTCCTTCAGATAGGAACGATGCCCTATGACTGCTTCTTTGAGACATTCAAACCCCATTTCTGTTTCTCTGCAGTCATCAACACAGAACACCACGACTGCATCACTGCAAAAGAGACTTTCTCCACATTTATCTGCAGAGGACCCCATGCTTTATCAACAGTAGCAGTCTGGGCAGTGATTTCAGTTACTATTTTATCGTGTCCAAGCAAGCAGCAACTCCGCAGCTTTTGCTGAAACAGCACCCACCAGTGCTGCAATGGCATGCTAAATTACTTATTTGCTGTTTTGTAGATTACATAAAGATTGATATTCAGCCCATTCGAATGGCTAAGGAGGTACAGAACACATAATTCTGAGAACTGAAAGAGCAATTAAAAAAAAATAAAAAATAATTATTGCCTCTGTAAAAGGGCTGTGTACACTTCTGCCCCCTCCCCAGTGGGTCTGTGCCCTGCCATTTCAAAAGCCTGCCTGCAGCCACCCCTGCCAGGCTGTGGCAGGAGCACATGCCAGCACAGGTACGCACGCACAGCTGGTGCTGAAGGGAGGTGTGTCTCGGCACCCTGGAAACAAAACAGCCCTTTTCCTCCTAAAACTAACCCTCTCGCCCATGCTGCGCGGGCAGCTGCAGAGGCGCACCGCGCTGGGTGTGCAAGGCGGCAGCGACAGGAGGGGTGTGCACAGGGGCGAGCCCGGCCGGGCGCAGCTGGGCTCGCTCCCTTACCGCAGTACAGCCCCTGCTGCAGCGAAGCGGCGGGAGGGAGAGGTTCGCTCTGGCGCAGGGAGCCGCCAGAGCCCCCCGGCTGGCCGCGAGGGGTGGCCCCGGAGCACCGAAATCCCTAAAAACCTCTGAGCTGCTCCCATCCCGCGGCAGGCTCTCCCCACGGAGAGGGCTGCGCGGATTTCGGGGCGCTACACCGAGTCCCCCCTCTCCGCGCAAGAAAGCCGGAGACCTCCGCCACCCCCGGAACCCCGTTAATACATTGACTTGTTAACCTGCCCGGGCAGCCGGCC